>DWQT01000244.1:0-25862 GCA_018244895.1 Myscelus amystis hages | reverse complement strand
CGTAATTGAAATGAAAAAAGCGACAGCCCTAACGCCGCCCTTTTGATCCCATGAACGTTGATTAAATTCTTACTGTGGCTTGAAATTTGTCGATACATTGACGGATTATAACACAACAGGATGAAAAAGGTATTTTGTTTTCAAAATGTACTAACAACACGCGAAAAAAATATTTCAAAATACCATTCCAGTAGTGGCTCAATGTAGACAAAAGTAAAATTGACGTTTCTGCCAGTGATTTAAAAATAACCGTGTTCTCTTAAGTTTTTATATTTATAGTTTAAATATCTATATGTGTATGCCTGTCTTTCACAGTTCATCCAAAATAAAACCGATAAATCACTTCGATTGTTCTAAACGGTGAGAATTCCACACTCGGCTATCTGATTCCAAATTAGGCAATTCAATCCCATTGTCATAATAACCGGACAGCTTATAAATATCCCTATCAAAGTAAATAATACTTATAGATATATTTATTATCACAGCGAGTTTTCCTTGTGACGGATTTTCATGGCGGTATGAAATAAGGTTTTACGGAAAAGAGCACTTTCGAACTTCTCGAGTGCTGGAAATGTCCATAGACGGTAACCATGTAACCTAACAGGTGGAGCGTCTGCCATTGTTAAGCTAAATTTATAAAAGATCTGCTATCTTAGTACAATTATCTAAAAGTGAAAAGTTCATCACGCTGTAATTGTAGTAATTATACCAATGGGACATTAAAGATACAGACGATAACAATACTGTCTGTTATTTATTTTACACACTTTGTTTATACATCGAAATTTTCATAGATACGTAATTTAGATAGATCTCGGAAACTGTGCCCTGGAGGTATCATCACTTTGAAAACATAAAGACTCTAGAAAAAACAGGTGGTGTATATTTAATGACGGGTTATCGTGAATTTTGAAAAGTCTATTTACAATACGTCAATGAGATATGATAAAATGTAAAACAACTTTGTTAAAGTAAATAGGTATACACGAGTCATTGTTTTTATTTTAAATGCAATGACAAAAAAATGTCAAACAAATCAAAGATAAAAAATAATGAAATCAAGTGATTTGAATTTACAGGACATTAGCTCTAGAGCAGAGCCTATATTTCCAGGTGTCCCTCCGTAAACAGTACCATAAAGCAACGTAGTGTTTTTTTCAAAATTTCATCTAAATTAAGACATAAATCTTAAAATTTGTTTGCCTACACCCCTTTCAACGGCACGTGACTGGGCACGGAACTGGCTCTCTCCCAACTGCAGGCATCCTGGTGCACACCCAATGAAGATTGTTCCAGAAGACAGGTAATTTGTAATTATGTGCATGTGGTGTGCAATAAAGTGTTCTTGTATTGTACTGTATTATAAGTGGACAATACGTCTGTCAAGATTTCATTTTGCACTTCTTAGCCTGCGTAATTTAACTAATTGTCTTCATAGTACTTAGTTTATAGATATTTACACCTATTTTAAAACACTTTAAACGACTTATAAGCACTATTGCATAGCAGACACTGACCAGTCGTAGTAATAAAGGCTATTCTTAAATGTTTAAATGATAAAGATAAAAATATGCACGCTACAAAATATATGAGCGCTGACAAATTCAAATTGGCCTTTTTTCTGTCATATGTCTCGCTCAACGACTTTTAGATGCCAAGATAAAAGCAATTAAGGGCCTTTTAAGCCCAAGTAATTGATGGTCATCGTGTCGTAACAGTCCCAGGTTCGATGACTGGCTCGTGTAAAAATATATTGCTGGATACACAGCCTTTTATTCACGGCTTATCTTGAAAATTTTTCAATATACATGTGTTTTAAGAGCTATTTTGCACTAGCCGTCAGAGCTCGTGTGTTTAATTAAGCTCATCAATAAGTATTTCATTTCAATACATTCAGAATAAAAGGATAAAAGTTTTGTTCAACATCAGCATTAAAGAATTTATAGTTTCAGTGCTACTCGCGTATTTCTGAATGATGATGATTAAGGATTATAGAAAATTACCAATTTTTGATGTTAGAATGTATTTTTACTATAAATATCACTGATTTCAGTCAAGATATTATCTATTATTTTAAGATTTAAAGATCTTAAGGTTAAATGACATTTTTCATAAGTCATTGCTCGTCCGACTTGAGTGTTACCTATAAATATATAATAAACGCATCTTTTACATTTTATATGATAAGAAAAATACCTTTAAGGCGAGTTACAACTACGATTTTAATTTCATTCTGACCCCCCTCACCCCCGCATTGAGCGGAACTAAAACAATTGCAAACATACAGTATACGTTAAGTAGTCAGATAAATTGTCGTATTCTGTACGAGAAAACATCAAAAACATAAAACACATTAAATGAGTAACGAGTAAATAGTTTTAATTTATGTAGATATATTAATTGCCACATGTGGTAATGAAACACTTTAAGTGTCTTCGGAGTTATCTTTCCTATTTATTTCTTATCGAGTCCAAGCACGTGTCTGTCTAGCCGATAATCAATTAAGGCATATTTAAAAGACCCGTTTAACGAACTGAACATGCTACAACGAATGATGTACTACTAACGAGATAACAGTTTGCTGATCGCGTTTTTTCCACAAATAAATCTCCTTTGTACTCATTACAGACGAAGAATCGTTACCGGAGTTATAGGCCGATTACATGAATATATGTATACACACCGTTTTCAATAGTAAACATCGATTAATGTCGTCTTTATACGAAATTATGGCTGAAGTTAAAACCTTTAACTACACAATCATATGTGTAGACTATATCAATTTTGCTGTGTTAATAAGAATAATATGCCAATTTAAAAAATTTATTAAATCGCCTATAATGGGATTCAGCGGTCATGATATTTATGAAGTACATTTGTAGCGCACAAGGATTCTTTATCGTGGCGTGCCAAGAACAAATACAAAGCAAGTAACAAACGCCTGCATCCGGGACCGGCGTATCAATTCTTCATTTACATTTTCAGCCGGGAATCGAATCTGAGACCTCCTGGGCAGGTGATCAGCAATTGGCCATGAGATTCGTGATATTGTATATACATAGTGCATCGGAAATTGTAAATGTATCTCAACAATGAAATAATTGATATTGTACCACTTTTATACATGCGTTTCAAGCTGATGTTAGTTATATTTAAGTTAAAGAAAGTTTTTAGTTTAATTTCGAAATTAATAAAATCTAACGAATTTTAAATTAGACCTCCATCAAACTGTACCAGCGGTCAATTTACATAATAATGTAAGAAGCATATTCTAATATATACCAACGAATATTCGGGCTAATGTAGTTTTAAGTTGTCAAATACTAATGCCAGAACATCAATTAATTAGACAAGGTAATTAAGCGATAAAAGAACTTGATAATGAAATAAAGCCTTTGGATAAAATTTAGGTTGGCGTGTAGGAAAATAAAATTTTACTATGAGAATGAACTCACAGTGGCCTGAGAGTTTCCCAACAAACCGTTACGTTATTATTATTATATCCTATTGTGTTTTGTATCGCGACACGATATTAACAGATATGACATATAAATCTCTTCACTTCACTCGTGAAATTTTCTTCAAAAACGTGTCACGTTGTTCATAGATACTAGGTTCCGTATAAAACGTTTTTATATACATATATTATAGAAAAGTGTTATAATTTTATTATATTACGAGCTGTGCGTGCGGTGGGAATTTCGGGACAACATTAGCCTATTCGTATTAAGCCTATTGTGAAGTTACATGCCTCTTACAAATTGTAATTGAAATATCACTTGCTATACCGGTCCAGGGACAATATCTTGAGGAAACCTCACCTTAGAGACGTTATATATTACTAGCTTTTGCCCGCGGCTTCGCGCGCGTTAAATCATTGCTACATTACTATATTTAATAATGGGTGTTATTATATATGCAAACCTTCGCCTTGAATCACTCTATCTATTAAAAAAAAACCGCATCAAAATTCGTTGCGTAGTTTTAAAGATTTAAGCATACAAAGGGATATAGGGAGAGAGAAAGCGATATTTTATACTATGTAGTGATAAGAGATATAATTTAGTTCCCGTTCTTCTTCATATTATGATGTTCAGTATAAGAGCTGTTTGTGACATTTGCATCGCGTGAAATCACTTGTCATCTACATATTCTTCCTAAGTCTTCCTTAGTTTGCAAGCTCGGCAATAATTGGTTTGTAAAATGCAAAAAGAATTTTCCAAATCTGACTAACAGTACCATAGATTACAATCTCTTAAGCTTTTTATTCTGGTTTAGATTTATACTTCATTGTTTGCCATAATGCTTAGATTATTAATGGCGGACTTAACGCAGCGTTTCTGAGCTATAACATGTCGCCGCTGAGAATGAAATGTTATCATATGTTTCACATCTTCACCAATCCACATAAATCGCAACATAGTAACATATATAATGGGATGTATTTCAGAGGAAGAAAATTCTATGACATATGCATTCATTATCATGATTTTGATTCTTAAAGTATGTACATAAAGTAGCAATTCTATCCGTTTACGAAAAAGCATATTATACAGAAGTCGTAAACGATCAAACGATTTCCTCCACGGAACCCAAAGCCCTTAGCCGTTGGGCTAATCTCGGCAAATCTCGATATCTTAATCCCTGGTCAACAGTGATCGATGTAACTCCAAATACCTAATGCTTAACACATGTAGTCCATGCGAGGTGATAACTTATCTGTTTACACCCGTATCGTGGCGACGAAAATGTGTACGATGCTATAATAGTGAAACTGGGTGAACACGTGATCGGATATATAGATATTGTTATATAAATATAACCTAAGGCTGACCAGTGATCAAAAATCGACCGTAATTAATAAAAAATACTTCTTAAATTGGAACATTAATAACATTGTTCTGTTAAAGAAAACACCGCATTTATCATTATGTACAGGAATGCCATTTTTTTCTTATGTATTAATTTTTGAATGCATTCAAAAACACGAATGTGGTTTCGACATTTCCTTGGACTTTTTGATTGAAACCAACAATATGTATGAATATATTATAATAACTATAACGCTTGCATTAACGCGAAACGACCTAACATGTCACCCAATCATTTTTTACAAGTTGATATCTTCATTAACTTTATATTGAACGTAATTGCATTCACACAATTACTTATGTCAAATACTCTCACAATAATTGCTTCGAACGCAATTAATTCAGCTCTGTTTCCGAACGATATATGATAGCACACCTCTCGTGATAAGATTATGTCACACATCGCCCTAAAATAACACGTATTATCACTGAACACTTGTGTCTTGTGTCTTCAATGTTTATATACAGCAGCGGCACGAAACAGCATGATAGAAATGTACCTTTTTATTATTATTTTGAATCACTGAGAAATTACGCTTCGTCACAGAACCTTGACAATTTTCCACCCCGTCTCAACCTTTTGTATAACAATACTATGTGTTGTTATTATCCTGCCTCTGATTTATTAACAATAATCAAAATTGTACTGGCCTCTACGTCCAGTGGTTACAGGTCGGGGGTTCGATTCCCACCGGGACCAAACATATTGTAACAGTGTAATGGGAAAATTGTTTGTTCTGCGTTGGGTGTAATCAGAATATGTATGCAAATATTATTATAAGTAGAGAATGAACATGTGTATGAAAAAAGATTCATGTATTTTTTAAAAATACCAATACCACTATTAAACAGGGCAAAATCTGTGATTTGGGTAGTTCATTAACAAGGCTAATACACCATTGACAACACGATGTTAAAAATTCATTTTCATCCACTTGTTTACCGCAGATTGTCCTTCAAGTACATACTCGTAAATCGCTGTTGATAATAAACACACGCGTATCCAGAACTGGACACGTGTCTCAAATATACCGATAACATTACGAAACATCTTGGTGCGAAACACAGGGTGTTTCAACATCTACGTACGTGTACATACAGTATGTATTGCCGACGGTAATTGTGTAAATAAAATTAACCGTTTTACTCGTCAGCTTTCGTAAATTGTCTGTCTGAGTCAAAAACACATGAGTGGCGTTTATCTTAATGTTAATTGGTATTGAAATCCGGTATCTTCGGCGCCCCGCTACCTACTTGGTGCCTAATAACGAACCAGCGAAACGTAATCACCAAGTAAACGTAAGTTACATAAGGCGTGTTTCACACAAACTTAAATTAAGCGCGATTTCATATACTAACTCCAATTTGCGGTTCCTGCTTTAAATCGGTTCACGCACCTCTGATTTTAAAAATTACGTTCGATTTTAAATATCACTTAGTACAGTGGTGAAGGAAAGCTAATAAGGACACTAGAGTTAGGCTTGTTTGTGTGTTAAATAAATAAATAAATAAATAAATAAAAATAAAAAATGAATGTTCGTTGAAGGTCTCTAAGATGTGTAAAGACTGCCGAATTACATTTGGTCTGCGTAGCGGAAAATGGTCTTAGACGTCTTCTATTGAGAGACCCATATAAGTTAGTCAAGCAGATAGCATAATTACCTATATTTAATTAATTGAATCGTATATTAACTGTAAATAAATCAAAATACAATATTTAATGATCTTTAGGATTTATCCGCGTAGAACACCGGTTTTTAGTTGGCTATGAAATGTAACATATTATCAATAAAACTTGCTCAAACTACTCCTTATAACATCGGGTATTATCAGCTCATTAAAACGTTACTAGAAAGTCTTCAATGTAATGCATATGTATAGATAAAGAATTCTGTCGACAAATCGCTTCAGGCTAAGCATCGGTAGGTCACGGCGTAAGTAATGCAAAATATCGCATTTTATTTGCACAAAAACAAAGTAAACGCACAATCGTGTTCAACGTTCACACTTTATTTCGCAAACTGGATCCGAGGGCAAGGTGCGCGGGACAATAAAATGAGGATTAAAATATTTCTCTCGTACGGACCGGACCGCTTGAAATGATACATTTATTACGTACGCACTACCGTGGTTGGTGCTTTTAAAATTTCACGAAGCGGAATGAATTGATGCCCTCTCGTAAATTGAACTGGGTGTTGCTCAAATTAAAAATTATCACCGCATTAATACAATACACATTACACGTCCAAATGTAGTCACGCTCACGTAAATATAATTCGAAAACATACAACTATTAATTTTTAAAGGAATTTTCCAAAAAATTTTTAAATCATTGCCAACTATAAACCGATCGACAACCAGCAGAACTCTTAATGAAATCGGATTAGAACTACTCGTGTCGAGGCTGACTTCTTAAATAACTAACAAGTTAAAAGCATACTCTGTCCTCTGTTGCAAGTCGGTCTGAGTAGTAATCGGCCCTTTGACGTCGACGCCTTTTACAGAAAGGGCTGGCAGTGAAGTGACTCTCAAGAAGAGATTCTTAAAATGTTAGCTTTCGTATTTACTACGGATGTCTGTAACTAGTATTGAGAACCAACTGTTGCTATTATATTTATAGCATTTTCTTTGACGTATATATATTGGTCTTCAAGCGCATTATTAAACGAGACCCGTGCCAGTGGAACAAACAAGTGTTGAAATAAAATACATTAACATCAATGCGTTAAACATAATTCTGTTACTTTGTTAATAATAATAATTATTAATACATTAATTGGATTTAGATGAAGTTTGTACTTGGACGAAATTAAGATCTGGATGGAGTACTAAGAGCAAATGGTTAAAACCTATACACATAATATGTAAAAATAAGAACTCAAGAAATCTATTAGAGTAATATATGATATGTATTATTAACACAGACATGTATATGCAGGGTTTTGCAACTTGCTGAATTATAAAAATTTTGTCCTGAGCGGGAATCGAAATCACGAACCCAAGCGTGCACCTCAGTCGCAATAACTAACCACTGGACAGACGAAACAATAAAAGTTAATACAAGTTTACATATCATCAAGTTCAAATATTCGATAACTAAATATTGTTTTTATACTTTTCCTAGCAATTTCGTTAGAAAGTGACTCATAAAATCATACTCTAAAAGACCTTAAAACTTCTTCAATAAGTTTGCATTTCTCACTGATGCTTTAATGAATACAATACATAAACACAAGTGACATGGGCACACGACGATTTTAACTAAGGAAATTTCAATACAAGGTAAATACAAAAAAAGCGACATAACAATTTACCGCATAGCAGTACCCACACGTAACAATTAGCCTTTTTATCAACTACCTACCTGTCTGAATTTTTTTTCGTACGTAACGCGAATAATTGACTTTTCAGCCTGGCAACATTAATATCTGGGCAGCGTTGCCCGTGGTGTAATAAATGGTGATACTAACAAGTCCACTTCTCGGAATGCAGGGCCGATTGCCTTTTTCTTTTCTTACTGTGTGTGTTTTTTTGGCAACCCCGCTTTTGGTCACGAACATCGTTTCGAAAGATAAATAGTGGAAGTGACGTCACCGGTCAAGCATTCGCGTTGGATAGCAAGTATTGGTGAGATTTATCTAACGAATTGGAAATTTTAAAGGCCTGATACATTTTTTATAATAATGTTTGTTTCAAATTGGAGTATCTCAGGAGCGATTCAATAGCTTTTGGAAGGCACGATGTTGAGATGAATGAAAATTTAAGAGAATTGAAAAGTTACAAAAAAATTACAAAATATTCCTTTAGAATAACTTATATTGTCCTAGTAGTAGGAATAGTAGTTATAAATACTAATATTAATAGTTGATTTGCTACCATAAATTCCTTCTGAGCTATTGGACTTTATTTGGGCCGATTAGTATTTCTGAAAATAAACTTAACTAAAATAAAAGTGTGCAGGTATCGCTTACGTAATTATCCAGAGGGAACCAAATTCATAATCATTTCAATTCAACGCACTACAAGTATCAAGATTTTACGACGCAATCAATAAATAAAAGCTAATAAAACCCATTTATACAAATAGCTAACGCACACAATCGATAACGGAACGACCACACACATTCTAAAAGATTTTATTATAACCCGTATAAAGAACTACAGAATAGGTATTATCACGTAGTTTGTATGTTCACACGCAATTAGAACCCCTCCTGTCTCATTAGCACCAGCGTTGCGGAGCTCACAGACGTGTGCCCGTTCCTCTCGCACCTGTGTAAATAGCGCCGCCGTCCCGCTCTGCCGTTGATTGAGGATCACGATTGCTTATAGCGAGCATACAAATGACAGTCAAACGATTGGACTACTGAGTTTGCTCTGCTTGTTTGTATTGTACTGCATCGTCTAGCCCGCCGCGTTATCTAGTTCTATTAGCATGTAAGTTACGCGTGCGGTATTGTTATGACGCCCGACATTGATTGACGCAATTGTAATCCGCGACTTTGAAGTCAACGGATTGATCGCTTGCATCTTACGTTACCGAAATAACCGCTACAAATACATATTTGAGCGATTTGTTCCAATTTTCTTAAAAAAAATATTTAGAGTCTATTTACGTTGCGAAACTATTGAGGTGCGTAATATATCTACTTCGTAAATAAATTTTAACGTCATTGAATACCTATTGTATTCGCCTTCGATTTCAAATCTGTCTGAATTAGCTACTTAGGCCTTTGATATTGTGAAGACTAGTAGTGCCAATAGTACATATAATTCAGCCATAATATCACTTTTACGAGAAATATTTATTTTCTAGTTTCTAGTTTAAACTGTTTTGGCTTATATTTTTAGTGATAAGATTACACATCTTTTCAAATATTATGACATAGAAATTTAAGCCGAATTCAAATAATCATACGGATTGGCATTTCCGTTCGAAGGTTCCAACAAAAAATTCACATCACCCCGAGGCCGTGATAGCAAAAGAAATATGTTAATACGTTTTTTTTTATCTTACGACCATATAATTCTATCTAATATAGATCTAATATTTTGACAACATACATAGCCAAAAATATTTTTTTGTATCTTGTCCAGAAATAATATCAAAGAACGGAAGTACGGTCAGACAACTTATATTTTACTTTAATTGAATATAATATAATGCGTAATCTTGATAATATTAATATAGATGTTTTTTTTTCCATTATTCTCTAATTAAATTGTACTGCAATGAATAGGTACCTAACATATTCTTAAATATATACTTGGTAATCTTCTGTAATCTATTTAATTTAAGATGTATTCCATATTTTATGCATATAAATATTTAATTTTTAATTAAGCGCGTAATAAATATTATGTTTATACAGATAATGAAATACTTCTACGGTAGAAACAGTGTATGCATAATAATGGAACGACTTCATGTTAACACCTTAATCAATTCTAACATCAGAAGTCGACACATTATTTATCATGATTCTATGACATTCTATTGCCTTATTCTACGACAGCCGCAATGTAAGTTATTCAGACGGCGTCGAATACTAAAATGTTACCATTAGACGTCCGGCAAATTTCAATAAAGCGAACGACGATAATTTACAGTTATTATCCTCTGTGACCCCGCAAAACACCCAACGTAGCGTCCAGGCTGTCACAAAAAATAACCAAAAGAACACCAAAATCTGGTATGACCAGAAAAAACTTTGAACCGCCACTACGGAAAATAGACCTTATACCGTGTGTATAAAACTCAATTTCCCCTATCGTAATCACGCCGTGTTGTGATGTACCATCCGTAAAAGGAGCTTTATTTCAGAAGCGAGAAAGCTCAAAGTGAATTATGGTATTGACATGTTCTTTCCATATTTAAATTTCGTCTCTATTCACAGAGCATTTAAGTTGGAAATAGATCGATGTGGCTGTTATTTTTTAAAAAAGGAGCGATCTCGTTTGGCGGGCGTACCTACCTGCGCTTGCGCCGACAAGCGCTGTATTTATGGCGCCTGGCCCCGGTAACACGTGGTACTGGTATTAAAAATCTTGTTATGCTAACTGTTAGATTCCCCCAATAATTCGTGTGTATGTCCATAATACATAGTTTCATTGACCATTAAAGGATAGAACACGATTTTAACTACAATTTAAAAACAACGTATTTCTTCTCGAAAGTTACCGGGAAAGCTTCGAAACGATTCAGACTTTACAACGATATAAGTAGTCCAACACTTATAAAATGGAAGATCATCAAAATGTCTATGACTCGAGAAATGTCAACGACATGATTTGCAATAATTTTGACTGCCAACTAAAACAATGGTAGCGAACGAAAATTATACGTAACCGGTTGTATTTAAGGTTTATATTCATTTTCTTAAAACAACAATAATAAAACGCAGTTCCATTTTTAAAAATCACGTTGCTACTATAGTTAACATATTTATTTACAGTGTTATTCTCACAGCGAATTGGCTCACAAATCTAATAGGAAAATATAAATATAAGACCGTCTAAACCAAATTAACATTCGAACAAAAGACGACCTTAAACTTGCACCAGCCCACGCTAACATTAACGAGGAGTTCAAAATCGTTACCATTGACAATATCTCGCGGTGATCTTCAAAAATTGACACCGAAGTGGTGTTGCCAAGTGATTATTTCGGATGAGCGTCCCGCGTGCCAAATCACTCATATTCCTACGCTGTTTGTCTTTCTGTCATCATTAGACGACAACGTTGAAAAGTCGAGACTGGAGCGTGGGAAATAGCGCATACCTTGCAAATAATAAATAGCCAGCACCGTCAGTGACAATTCAATTTAACCCTTTAATCATACAAACTCATAAATAAACACCAAGCTAGTTACACTAGTACGTAAAGAAGACATTATTAACGGATATATAGGTACGAGGTGAATTTGAAAGTGATTCTAAATTTAAATATTTGATTACATGTTAATAATCAATTTTCATTTTGAGTAAAAAAAAAAAAACCAGTTACAGCCATTAGAAAAATGGGCAGGATTTCTCATATTCATTTTCCCAGCGGTTCGATTCAAAGCGCTACCAAGGCTTGAGACGCACTAATAAATGAGACAGGTCTATTAACGGCCATTAATACAAACATGTCCCCAATATCCTGAGAGCGAACAAGTTTGTGCGTGAATCAATATATCATTACGGACAAGTTAACAGCTAATTAAGAAAACAATTTGCTAAGACGACGCTCGAAGCGAACCCCCGTGTGGACGCATAAATCATGCAAAACGCTTTCGCTTCCATACGCTATCGTTTGTTTTAGAATGCTTTCGATTAAACACGAAATATAGTAGTTTCATGCAAGGTCAAAGAAAAAAGTGAGTAAATTAGATATTTAATCATAAGTAAGATAGGAGGACAAATTGAAATTGACCTGATGAAATAAACAAACATTAGATTTTGAGGAAACGCCCGTGCGAAATATTGAAAAGAGAATAATCGGAACGCAATCAGGTAGAAGACATTAGTCCGAACACTTAACCACAAACAAAAACAACGAGAACAAAAACATAGATCTCGACGATAATATCGAAAGAATTCCCGCATTTCATGTTTGAATTGGAAAAAAGAGGATTTGCCATCAAACAATATGGATTTCACAATGACACCGGATGGGTTTGCTCCTCTGTTTACCTTTATCTGCTCAGAAATAATTCACAAAAAATAAGCCGAAACGATTCCGAGATAAGGTGTAAGGACCAAGCGCGATGAGTTACGAATCAACTGGAAGCGTCGCGATTATTTTTCGAGATGCTTTTCAAGTTTTTGTTTGTTTAGATGCATATTTATCGAATCTGTAAAACTAATTCTGCAAGAAAATTTCCCCTAATGTTATCTTTCCGACCTTCTTTAGTTATCTTCTAATATAAATCTCTAACAGCAAATGATTTCTTTGCTTAACTTTGTGTAAGTTTTTTTTATAGCTAATAGTTCTGAAAGCAGTAGTATGTAAAAGGATATTAAAATGAAAATTTGCCGTCATTAGTCGTATTTATGGTTCAGTAACATAAGTAAGTCAACGCAGTGATGTATTCTAATGAAAGGAAATTTAACAATTTTTAATGAAACGTCTTGACTACGGTAAATGTTTTAAGGGCCCCTCTACATGATACGTAGCTAAAAGCGGGGTGAAGTGCCCAAATATTATGCATAGCCGCGATAGCCGCGACATGAAGAGGCACGTAGATAAGCGCTGAGATTGTGGCGGGGAAAAAACGTGTTCTTAATCACAGGCTTAAGATTGATAAAGGTAAATAAAGGAATAAAGGGACCATAAGTCGTGACATCGGCTTTTGCAGGATCCTGTGAGAACTCAGAATACAAAACGGTGTCGACTGTTTTCTTATTTAAAAGGAGCGAATTTTCTTTACAAATTAATTATTTTTAGAACAAGGTTAGAGTAAGGATAGAGATATTTGGCACTCGGTGCTTTCTGCCTAACACATTGGGGTCCTGACGTGAATGTATAATAATTTTTTTTTTTTTAATGTAAAGCCGGGTAACTCTGAGTGTAATAAACGCGTATATTATTTTCGAGTATCTCAAAATATTACGTATATTCATATACTGTGATATAATATTCATATACAACAATTTGAATGAGCAAGCTTTTTCTTGAAGCTTTTGTAAAGTTGTGCAGAATTTCCGAAATTCTTGCATTGTTGTCTAGTTGGCGTTAAGGTTGAATTGAAAAACAAGCTACAAACCGTACATTGAGGTCAGCGAAAAATGAACATTTCTTAACAATGACGACAAAATGTCACATGATTTCAGCACTGACAGAATAATTTGAGAATACAAAAGGTTATTTGTTAAAACTTGATTCTACTCCGGATCGTATGAGTGTGATCGAGTTCCCGAAATTCCCGGTCAATGTTGTCCGGTCATGAATTTTTAACAATAATATCACCCGGTATTTCGACCAGAACGCTGAATGACGTAAAGAACTGTTTCTGTGTAATAAAAATCTTTTATACCGGGTATCGTTAAGGAGGGTTCAGTGCTCTTAAATCCTAAAGTTTTCGCGAAAACCTCCACAAATGCGGCGAATTGCTCGTTTTTCACAACGGGAAACTATTCCCGGGCAATGAATGGAGCTTTTTTCCGACACAGAAAAGAGAGAAATCACAAATTTCTCACAAGTGGACGTTTTTAGTTTATTACACTGGCTTTTATGTTGGATTCTGTGGAGTATTTTTCCGTTGTAGCCACTTGAGTCCACTCGAGATTTTGAAAAAAAGAAAACTTTTTTGAAATGTAAACCACAAACACACACTTGTATAATCGGGTTTGTTATCTGTAGCGCTAAAAAATCCAACCAAAAAAGCAAATCTCCATTGCACCACTTCAAAAGCGTCCTGATTTTTGTGTCGTCTGGGGGGGACATTACGCTGCGGTAATCGTTGAAACCTTTCCCTACGAAATTGGGGCGTTTAAAAATAGAGTACTTTTAAACTAACGATATATCCAATTGAATATATAAACGCATACAGTACCATAATTATCGGTGCTATGAAATCTAGAATCTATTACTGAATACTGAAATGACCTGGAGGTCAGGAAATTTATTAAAATCATCAAGTATTCAAGTGCTTCCGAATCTTCTATGAGTTCATTCTTTGCTTCACAATTTTATCTTTTGTTCCGAACTAAGCGAAGAAAAGCCGCCTCTAGATCCGCTTAGACCTTTCAAGCGCCTCGGAAACTGGGACCATTATAAGTTTTCTCGATTCATTCTTCGCCATTTTGAAACAGAAGTCGCTCAAAGCCGGAATAATTAAACCGAAACGCCTTTCATTATTCCAAAGAAACCTACAACATAAAAGGCGACCTATAGTTCTACCAAAACACTGGCACAATGGACGGGCAAAACAAACAAAAGTATATACCTGTAGCTATATAAAAAAAAGTCTGACGTTCGTTAGGGTGCATGACTGGCAATCGGATAACATAACGTGCGCGATGTGGACGAGTGTGAACGCACCACAATATTTTGGATACGGCATTTCGAAACGGTCAAAAAACTTACGATGTTTTTTCTTACTGCAAAAGACTATCGAATACTTTAAATTCTTTTTGACGACGTTAGAATATGATTTACGATTCTCGTAACTAATTTTTATATGGAAAACTAAGCTACTATGATCTCATTCAATGCACTATTTGACATGTCAATTTTTTTACGTGCAAATGAGGGTAAGCGTCAAATATTAACAGATCAAACATGCGTCCCGATATTAACATCGTACTGTTAATGTTACGTTAATCAAAACACATACAACGCAAAGCACCTGTCGAACTGTTCTTAGGGATGCAATGATGTATGAAATGGTATCGGATTAAATTCTCGTCCAACATTATGACTGGTTTTCTCGGCCGTATCGAGAACGAGCGAGATAACATCTACAGATGCTTGCCGTTCCGATCA
This sequence comes from Myscelus amystis hages, assembly GCA_018244895.1. NCBI lineage: Eukaryota > Metazoa > Arthropoda > Insecta > Lepidoptera > Hesperiidae > Myscelus > Myscelus amystis. Next base: position 10,517 of record DWQT01000244.1, on the reverse strand, counting down.
CGTGTATTGAACGCTTTTCATCACGCGATATTCTGACGGGTACTTTTTTTTATTAAAAACCTAAATTCAATATTTTTATTAAGTATATACCTATAGCTTTTGCTAACCAAGGCTGATAAAAATGTAAGGGAAAATGAAACAAAATAAACAGCCCCCATGAAGAAGAAAATGAAAAAAATGTTGTAAGTAGTGTTCAGTATTTGGCCCTCGGCGCTTTATGGTATATATCAATAATAATAAAATCCTCGATAACTGCATCAATAATACAGTTTCAAAGCTTTTTCTCTCACTTACCCTTTAAAACGAAGTTTGCACTAAATATTAATACATTGTACAAGACTACATATTCATATTATGCAAATGAATTCATTCCCAGACAATTACCAGACCTGGTCCGCACTTACTGCGTTGTACAATTCAATGGAACCTTAAATTTTTGCATAAATTTGCTTTAACGTTAAATCAGTCGAAAATGCATTAAATGCTCTATAATACCCGAGGCATTTCATACGCTTTTAAACCGTTTAGTTAGTGGGGTAGGCAGAAGAGAACCGTTTTCGGAAACTCCTAACCGTCCATCCCCCATCCAGTATCTGACCAATTTGGTCAAGGAAGATGTTTTAATAATCTCCCTCGCAAGAGACATAATCACCATACACATTTTATATCTCTTGTCATTCCTTCACAATGTATTCTTTCACGTAACCGAATTATGACACATATATAGTAAAATCAAAATACTATCAGTTACTTAAATATTCGTCACCTTTTATCTTTACTACTGCGTTTGAAGTTACTTCCACGTTTTAAAATGCCATATCCATCTGACTGCTTTCTTCACTACTCTATAACCTCGTCTATCGATATTCTCTGCATACATATGTATAAATGTACCCGTGTGCAGTGTACCGGCGTTTTACATGTATGTAGTTACATTATCTCAAATCCAATGTCAATAGTATTTTTTGTGTCTTAAATTAGAATAAGTATTAGTATGTTCATTTTAATTGTATTTTTTTGTGAGTACTTCTATCGTGCTATGTACACAGTCAATGTCGGCCTTTCTGTTACACTTTCACGGCTACATTGACGAGCCGATTGTGATGAAACTGAACACAAATACAGGTTACAGTTTGGGGGAAAAAAGAAAATATTTTTTTTTTCACAACAAAACTACAAAGTTATTTGAGACAATTTCATAGAACATGAGAGAGATTTTTAAAAATGAGTTTCTCGTAAATATCCCTGAAAGGAGTTCTCGTAAAAATCCTTCAAAAACCATCATTCTACCTTAAAAGTTGCGTAGTAAGTACACATTTTGCTAGTCCAAATACCTATAACAGAGCATTGCGACCCGCGTAATGAAATTCACATACACAAAAGCCCATCTAGACATATATTATAAGTCACTTGTATATTACTCGAGTCAAAATGACCGTCTCTTTCCTTCGATACATAAAGACGCCGTTCAAGTATGATTAATCTTGACCGAGGTCAGTGTAACACTACCATTATAAAATGGTGATCAATGTTTACGCTTTGCACTATAAAATAGAAAGATGTCAGGTTTTTTATTACTCGTGGTCGAAATTAGACCTTAATAATGATTGCGCGGATTGGTAGCCTTCACACACCTCAGAAAATATTATACACTTTGTAACATCTCTAAGGTGTGCAGGTTTCCTCACGACGTTTTCCCTAATCATTATAGCAAGCGATATTTAAATTGTATAGAAAACGCACGTAACAATACAGAGGTGCGTGCCAGTATCGAACCCATTACAACGATACCATTTAAAATCCAGTACCGGTGTAGCGTAGCTCGGTGATAATAAAATAGAGAGTTGTAGAAATAACGTTTACGCGGTGGAAGGAATGTTTCCCAAGGCGCTGGCAGGTAGACCAATTCACGATCAAACAGTAGCCGGTACAGTCAACAGGACTATTTGCTCAGCTACCGGCGTTACCCACACGCGTTCCCTGTCAGAGCAAACACACTTTCTTCACAGTTTTCGGGTACTAGCTGCAACTTTGTTGAGCGTGTCATCTTGTTTTTTCGTGTTACGTTTAACATTATATCAACGCGATGCGGTTCGGTGATTATTTATTTACGATTTGTATGAATTATTGGATATAAGGTTATTCATTTAATACATCTTGAATTAGGGTCACAACTTTAATTTGAGGCAGATATCCTTACGTGTTTCAATATAATATTTTCTTTGTGAAAACTCACGATACTTAGGATCTATATATAATCGGTACGTAACTAATATTTTAGGTAGTATCAATCTTTTACCGCTGTACTGTTGGTCAGATAGCACTGATCTCCTTTTATAATGAACAGAGCATAATTTACTACTCTAGCGAAATACGGATTGGCAGACTGTAGACATCTTAGTCAATATGGAGAACTTTAAAGTAAGCTGGGTTCCTCACGATGTTTTCCTTCACCGTATAATGAGTGACGCTTTATTAAAAGTATAAAATATATTTTTTATTCTGTCGGTACATTAACACACGCCGAAGATCACTCGGCTTGTTAGTTCTATCGCTTACAACAGCGCCGTGGACCTCCCGAAATCCCAAATATCAGCTGAATGCTTTTCTAAAACACCATTTACGATGGATAATACGGAAAATTCCATGATCAAAGTGATATAACATGCTAGATCTTATATTAATCTATCTGGCATATTTTATTTATGACGTAAAAATGTATAAGTTTTGAAAACTAACGTAAATTAATTAAATAAAAGTAACAGAAATTAACTTTAGATATTGAAATTAGCAGCTTGAAATGTCCAATCAAGAAATCAAAAATTAAGGCAGATGAATCAATTATCCCTTGTTTCCTGTGAAATTTAATGACATGCCTATTATCATCAATCCTATGCATCATGCCTCAACTACAACACTTCATATATAACCTTAACTACAGAACATCTGTGCTAAAATCAGTTTCCAAAGCTAAAATAGGCTTAATAAATTTTCTTAATAAAAACAAACTGTTTAGCGCACTAGTAGATAAATCCTGTAACTAAAATAAAAATACCACACCCAATACTCGAACCCGATACTTAGTTAGAGGCGAGTCACATAAACTATATTGAGAATAGGAAGAAATATTTCTTAGCACCCTAACGTGCGAGACGCAATGAACTTTATTACGAACGGGCAGAGTCGAAATTGAGTTGCGACAGATACAAGGTTATAATTTACAGATAGTCTAACTTAATCCTTGAATGCCGCCATATTTTACATCCAATTGGGAGCGACATTTTTTAATGCAACTCATCGGTGTCGACAATGAGGAGAATTATCATTCCGTCTGCACTGACTCTGGACCACCCACTATCCACGTGGATACATGCTGATTGCAATCGTCAACGCTTGCTTACCTGCACGTCCGAGGTTCCGATTTGGGAATCGTGTCGCAATGCTTTTGTTATTTTATAGAAATAAATAAGCTTTTAATATGGGAAGGACCTTTTATATTTAGAAGTTCGGGTTATGTGAGTGTCTTACTCGATAACAACTCAAGATAGCTTTTAAGCAGGCATAATGTAGATGAAGAACAACATTTTTTAATTATGCAATACCCTAACCACCTTTTACTAATGCTTATTGCCCTCAATTTTCTACATACGCTTACAGAAGTAGTCCTAAGTCTGGAAACGAATCGACTTGTTATTTATTAATCGCATGGCGAATCTTTCACTAAAACACCCTTTAATCATATTTGTATGACTATGTTTTATTAAGTACAAAAAAACTTCTCAAATAAGATACCGAACTAAAAAAAAAACAATTATCGCTTTTTTTAAATCCGTGCGATTGGAACAATTATCCCCTTACCAAATGCTCCCTTAACTGTGATAATTGTTCCCACAACGATTTTCGTATCAATTGTAATAATGTAACCCCATTCGGCGTCCGGGACGCGGTAATGAGCGATTAGTGTTGCCAGTTAGGGATAATGCTCGCTAATAGCCCGCCCGTTATATGAGGGGTGTCCGTTTTTAATGTTGACGATCTTTATGCTTTTTATTTGAATATAACAGAGTGAAACTTTTATACAACTTATTTCACTAGTTTATTAAGTTGTCTTTAACAAGACTTGACTGAGGTTTGCATTAATTTACTACGTTTGTATTAGCATGGAATAATGCAACTGTCATTACCGCCAACCAAAATGGACTCAAAGCACTCCTTTGGTTTAAGAACTACATATTTTTGTTTTAACTCAACAATAATTTCTATGTTACAGCAGAAATAAGAAAAAAATGTCCATCCTATTGCGTATTGACATGTTTAACATGAAGACATTGCTATGGTGTAACTTCATAAGTAGTTGAACAGCTAATGAAATTAGAAAAGAATTTAAATTACGTAATATTAAAAAAAAAAACATACAATTTAAAAGCTTTGACATGTTCGAAAAAAAAATTAGAAAATGTAAGGGTCCTTACTTCATCCGGAACTCAGTAATGGGCTATTAGTGTTGCCAGTTAGATATATTCACTAATAACTCGGGCGCAACGCGAGGGGTCACCTACGTACGGGGATATTTTTTGTTCGCGACGGCTTACTGAGAACGTTTATGAGCGCTTTAAGTTGACAGGGTTGACACATATCTCACAAAAACCTCGCAACTAGTATTGACCTTCACAAAATCGTAGAACAGACGTGACTTTTAAAATTTTTAAATGCTTTTTTATACATCATCTCGTAATAATGATAAAACTCTTTCAGACTGACATCCATATGTTGTTAGTTTGTTAGTAACATTTGCAATACGACATATCAAATTTTTAAATGTTTTTTACACAGCAGACAACTACTAATGTGCGATATAGCAGACATGTTTTTTAAATGAACTATTCTAGCCTTTTTTTTTTAATTTATCTATGCCACCAAAGTTTTGGGACATGACAAAATTTCTAGCTCAATATACGAGTAGAGGCAACCCTGCCTTCAATGCGACTAATTGTTGTAAAGGAAATTATTTCCTAGTATAAGTAGATATTGACTGTTTTGCAATATGTAAAGTTAGAATAGCAGTAGCCGCTTACACAAGTAACGATGTTAATATTATGCCTTTGATGTTGTGAAGGCAAAGATACCAACGATAATATTACTTTATTTACCTTCTGTTTGTTATAAGAACAAACAATATTTAAGTAAATACGAAATATGGTTGTAATGTTAAATAAATATTACCTGTATTCATGTAAGAAATAGAAAAAAAAACAGTAAATCATTGCTATTACTTTCATTATAAAGATGACATTTTCTTTTAAACATTTAGTGAAATTCAAATCACAAATTCAGGGTGTTTAGATAGGAATTCTCAGTTTTTGACAGAGCTAAAGTAATTGCATGAAAAAATAAATTTATGAACGCACATTATGTTCCGAGTTGGGACAAATCAACCCCTTGACCATTATAAGGAGTCAGGTTCTAAACAAATCGTATCAACTATCTGATTATACGACATTTGCATACAATGTACGAAATTAATGGCCGGCTTACATGTTTCCAGTTACATTCGTTCCGAGAAGCACGCGTCAAGCGAATCGCATTTGCCATTATATTTAGCTTCCATAAGTTTCCTGAGAAAAACTCAAAAATGTATATAAATAAATGATGGACATAATACAAATTTTCAATAATCATAATATACATTCTATCACTGTCACGTTTCGTTGAAGAAACAAGACGGTTTTAAAATATAACCTTAATACTTTGAATACTTACATTACTGATAATAGGATGTTTGGTTTCATTTCATTTTACATTTGTATTTCACTTCGTAACAAAACACTGGCCGTAAACCGCCATAAAATCCAATTCGAACAATTAAGTATCGAAGCAGCGTTCCACTTACGAATTGCCTCAGACGATTGGCTGAACCGTGATTCTCGGGGTTGTAATGGGTAATATTATATGGAATGAGCTTTTTACAACTGACCGATTGAAGGGCCAGAACAGGTTCGAATTCTTTTGGCCGTTTTATTTTATTGTGGGCTTAGTTCCATTTTTATTTCGTGTATTATTATATCGCAACAGAACGTTCCACTTTCATTTTATTTTGTGAGGGAGTTAACATTTTTCTTACTCGTAAATGAAAAATACTGGCCGCGAAGCGAGCTCGGCCAGAACAAAACCTCGTGTTACTATTTTTCTTTTAAGGCGCGCGTTATTCGTTCCAGTGCGAACTTATAGAAACAATAAGCCATAAAGGAATTTCTACGGCGGAGCGGTCGTAATGAGTTTCCGAATACCCTCTGTATACACCTAATGGACTTGACCGGGTTGAGTTATAGAAAAAAATAACTATTATTTAAAAGCCATGGAAGTCCGCCGTAAAATTAAAAAGACAAATTATTGGACGTCTTCGTGGAAGCCAGCCTTTGTTATCTCACAAGTGTTTTTCGAGAGTTCTGTTTGTCCGCCACCTCTTTCTTTCACCGCGCGGCACGTATTACCGTCCCTTTTTATCTTGTTAGCGGCAAGGGCGTTCTAACAGGGCGTAACTCACGCTTCCGTTGTTACGTAATTCTGACACTTTGAGCTTTCATAACAAGGTCTCTTGTTGAATAAACAATTTCGGGCACGGGTTACGGACTTGCATCCTTTAAAGGGCGTAACAGTTACCTCTGGTATAGCGCGATATCGATTTATGGTGTACGGAATAAGCGTACATTTCGCTTAATTGGCGCCAGTTCGATATCTCGTCCGTTTTGACGTGCCTCGAGTTTTTTCAATTGTTTTTTACTCGTTCAGGATGCACTGGAATTTGATTTGAATTATTGAATGCGTAAGGTCGTTAATTGCTCGGTCGCGTAATTACGGATTTGAAGAGCATTAACATAATGACCATCAGTGGTGTTTGACGGAGCAGGTGCTGTGTGTATCGGTTTATTCTCGGTTTTTATGTTAAAATCTCGTTATGGCATACAAAAAAGAGAAAAAAAACATGCGCTCGCCAGGTTTATGAGATTACGCGGGGGAGGCCGAATTAAAATTTGATAATGATTACGGGCAAGAATTTTGGGGACAAATTCTCGATCGAATTACAATTTTACGGCGATAAAAACAAACGAACGTCAGTGACGTCACACGGATTGAGATCTTCGAAATTATCGCGTAAATTAAACATTTTAGAAAATCAATTCAGAATATTGTTTCTAGCGATACTTTTCTCTTCCGACGTACGTTAATACAATAACGCGTAAATAGTACAAACAAAGGTGCACTTAGCGTGTTATGATTACAAAATGTATCACACTTATTTCCGTATTCATAAACGCTATTACCATCTCTTATAATCACTCAACGCCTTACAAATCTGAGATGCCACAATAAATGCTACAAAAATGTGTTGAAGATTAGGGTGCGTACACACTGGTTACAATACGAAATAGATAAAGGTTATAGTCTATGCTTTTTTCAATCTATCTCTCAAATAAGTCTCTTAGTCTAGTGGTAAGAGAACCTGCCTGCTACCCTTGGTCGTCAGTTCGATTCTTACTCAGAACAAAGAGTATTATGAATACATTTTTGTGTAATAGAATATCAATTATTCATATTCACAGCGGTTTAGATTAAGAGGAGTTAGTTTAGCGTAAGATGAAAGCTCTCAGCGTGGTTATTTGAATTACAAGCGTATGAAGAAGTATATTAGGTTGAATTTAGTTTGTTACTAATTTAGTCATTGACATCATTTAGAGTTTGAACTATAATATTATCTTGTAAGAACCACGAAGATGTAAAAAGAAACTTTACAAACCACAAATATAGAGTTGTATATATCAAAAATGTGTAATTATCTCTAATTGCTCATACTAAGTATTTACATACGTTTATTAAGCTGTGTTTACATTTACTGTAATAATTATTATAGGAGAGTTACAACGATATATTGACTCATCATTATCGCTGGAACCAGAAGACCTAATGAATTGAAGAACTTGAAATTTAGTAACAATATTCCTTTCGGCGAGTAGATGTCACCTAGGAACGGATTTTACGAAATTCCACCTGTAAGGGGGTTGTAAGGGTGTTAATTGTAATTTATATAGCAAAGCAACATTTGCCGGCTCAGCTAGTTATTAATTAATATAAAAACCATAACGCGTTGAAATATTTAACCAGTGTGCATGCGCCTTTAACTGTGTGGAGCATAGACGAATTACCCCGATTAATCTTCGTGCCTTTCGTCAAGAATGTTAGATGTAAATGGACATCTCGCCGTAGGACTTGGCTGGTAATAAAATGATTTTATAATGCACTATTACAAATTTAATGCACCCCTGAATAACAATTATTTTGAAGCTCAACTTTAATATTTATGCCACGTAGAGTTGATATGACTGGCGCGTTGTTTTAGCATGTGGTCCTTGGGTTCGATTCCCGTCGAGAACAAATATGCGTGGGATGATCACGAATAATTGTCTGGATGTAAAATTTCCCATATAATATATTTTGTATTTCTTTTCAACTCGATTATTGTTTTACCTTAAGGAATGTTGTAGAGTATAATATTATGTTATAGAAGGTGCGAAGTCTGCCAATTCGCACTTGGTTGGTATATGGACTGTGGCCTAAAACCCTCTCTCACTAGAGGAGACCTTTGTAAAACAGTTGAATAATGAAGCATGTAATTTATCAATTATCTGCTTTGGTCGATATTATTGATATGTAATAGTTTATAGCATAACATAAGTATTATACCTACATGTAAAACTATTTTTTTAAGTATAATTTTAAAAACGTTTTTACTGTAGCTTTGAGATGTAAAGCCTAGTGTACGTTAGATTAAGTATATCTACATAGTTTACAACAGAGTCGCATCCCGCCGTTTGTATATCTTTTAAACAACGCAATGGACTTTAATGTGGTTTTCGTCAATAAATAGAGTGATTTAAGAGGAAACTTTTATATGTATGATACGAGTACACGCAAAGTAACTATGTCTGTCCGTTTGTTACGCTTTTACGGCTCAACCGTTTGACCGATTGTAATGAAATTTTGTATGAGGATTTTTTGAAGGTTGGAAGTAAACGTAAGATATTTTATATACCGATATTCCTTACGATTCATAATCTACGCGGGCAACACCGAGGGGCACAGCTAGTGTAAATGAATTAAAGAACTTTCAACTCTCTATACTTTTTCTGATAAATATGGAAAAAACATATTTGGTAATAAATTAAAACGCGATCAACAAACACACAAGGATAACACTGTTAACATTAATGAGGTCAAACACAATTTATCAAGTGACTACGATTATTTCGTAAACGCAACTCTTTCATATTACCGAACGTTCGAGCTGCGTCCCATACATTATCTTAACTGGTCATTATTCAATTTCTGATATTGGGATCACAATTTTAGTATAATATTCGTTATCAATTATATACATATAACTTATATATATATATACAAATAAGTATGTACTTGACGGATTCTTACCGCCACGCAGGATCGGGTTTGCACCCAGAAAAACACTTTTAGTATGTAATATACAATTTGGTCTCACATTTTGATTTCTTTTTTAGATTCATAAATCAGCGCCTTTTGTGAAGGAACTGACTTTTAACTCACGTTTCACGTGTCAGGCCTCCCCAAGAGTACACACTCGAAAAATCTAGTTAGGTAAGAAGACATACGAGTAAATATTTTGAAAGCGTTAAAAACTTTCGTGTTTCATTCGTTAGCGTTCGTAATCGATTCAGGTAATCTCGAAAAACCAAAAGTGAACACAAACAAACATCACAAAGAGTGATGTTTGTATTTAAAAATTCGCCTCAATCTAAGGCGAGAAGTAACGCTTCGGAAAGGATAAGTGACCAGTATACCGGGACCCGCGGTAGTTGGGCGTCGCCGTTAAGATACTTACACCGTCGGGGGTCGCGTTCCCTGGTCACAGATTCCTTCCCCCGGAATGATATTCGAGAAACAAACAAAAGAGAGAGATAACATTTGTTCGAGAACATGAGTCAACGAGTCTCAGGGCTGCCGTCACTCATAATTTCCTGGACGATTCGATTGTAAGGAGACTGTGTTAATAAAAAGAGATGCGCTCGGGGATTGCCAGACTGCTCAACTTGAAATAATATTATTGTTTTTCGTACGACATTAATATTAAGATCTAGCTTTCCTTAAACAAGTAAAGTATCGAGAGTATTGGAACTATATATTGCAGACAGTGTTAGTTATTAACTACGATTCGCACTTATAGAAAAGGAAACAATGTGAATTGATGACGTATTTCTACAGCAACCCGAGTAATTCTATAATTGTATCTGAGCTATGATTACTTTAGTTATTGAAAAATGACTCGTGAAATAGTTTGTTAGGATAATTTTTAACTTTAATAAATACTAGCCTTTGCCAGCGGCTTCGCGCGCATTTATTCCGAGTAAAACAATTCCCCTTTCCCTATACCGTGAAATTTCCTGCTATTCTTGGAATATCTAAATTCATATACTGACTGGCCTCGTGGT
>DWQT01000243.1:0-25887 GCA_018244895.1 Myscelus amystis hages | reverse complement strand
TATATGTGTGTGTGTGTGTGTATATAGGGTACATCCATTTACTCTCACATGTATCATTGCATCAGCATTATTATTTATTGCAATAACGCCTGAGATACTGAAACATAAAATACTCAGAATACCAATAAGTTATAACCTAAAAGAAAACCTATCAAAGCCACGTGTATCCACTGTAACAGCCTCGCCCTGGCACTGCAACATAACTAATCTAAGTATATCTTGATACAGCCAGCTAAAGCCAGCTTTGAGGTACCGTGCGCACCTCCCAATAGTTCGTTATGTAAACTAGCTGTTAGAACCGAACACATGTACAATTATGTACATACATACATAAGATCGTATACGAACGTGTCTGCCGCTCAAAACAATACACCAGGCGCACAATTAGCCTTTGACTACGAATCATTGCGACACGACCCCACTAAGACTTGTCGATTGTCCCCGAGGCGTGCACGCTCGAACTAATACGAGGCACCTCGCACAAACAGCTCCGACACGTCAAGCCTTTGATCTCGCGTAATGATATATCTGTTCTGCGGTCCAAACCCCCGGCCAATACCAACACTCCGTAATACAACATTGGGGACGCTAAAAAACACTTCAGGGGCGATCAAAACCAATTATTAGTCCCACTTTGCATAGACACGGTTACAATGGCAACGCTCGTTTTGACCGTTATCATTAACAGCGCGTTATGTCTTTAATTTTATCACTTAATGATAATGATCACTGAGACAAGTCCACCCACAGCTATCGAACTAGAAATTATCATTGTAATTTGTTTATTCATTTATCATTTATCCATCCAATCCTATCCATATTTCATTACTATTCAGTTTACTGTACCTTTTATTTTAGGGATATATGACAATATATCTTTATCTCCACTTTGAGTTACGAGACTTCCCTCAAATAGTTAAATGTGAAATCTTAGAATAGAAAACTCTGTCTAAGAGCGAATTGTCACATTTCGCGCGTCCTATATCACATTATTGAGAAATGTTAATTACGCAAGCTACATTCCGCTACAAGCTACTTTTCTTTCATAATTAGGGCGAGTTATATTTAGAAAAAAAACACGCCCAATAGATTAAAAAATAAATTAAAATAAAACAAAAAATAGATAGACTAACATAACTACCACATAATGAAAAAGTTAAATGTACATTAATAAAATGCACATTATATTTTAAACGCGTACATGGAGAGTAGCTAAAGATCTACCGATACTTACTGTGATGTTTTGTAACAAAAACATTCAAAGTTTTCAAGTAAAACCACTGTTATTTTCTGTAGTATCATTTCACTTCAGTATAATGCAGAGGGATCAATGCAATAACGAGTTTATATAAGGACACTCAACCGATAAACCACAGAAAAGCGTCGAATGTAGCTTCCACAAATACAGGAGACCTGTGAGCCTAGCATTGAGCATCTACTCGTCTATTCCATTTCATGTGCAAGGGATCTTTGTACAAAAATATATCAATATGCTTCGCAACGTTTCTAAAACATGCGATAAAAACGAAAAGCCTTCATGATTTAAGAAACATAAATTCCTTATACTCAACATTCAAGCGAAAATTCCAACTGTTCGTCGTAACGGCGCGATAGTGCTTTTACTAGACGACACAGATATCATGTTACGTGTGATTGATGCCGCGATAGTGGAGCGGCAAACAAACTGACGGTCGCCTGCGAGTCAATGTTAATAAATATCAGCTAGTTTACTCATAGTTTCCACGTTAAACAGGCGATCCCATATAAATATATCATAGGGACGTAATTTGCCAACGTCACATGGTTTAGCAGTAATAGTCTGTTGGTTTGAATTCCTGTCTCAGTGCTCTCGGTTCATATAAGAGGTTTCAGTTGACCACAGAGTGCCCTAAACATGTCGCATTTAGGGTTTTATAAATGAATTATGTTTTCCTTTGCAAGAAATCGTAAATAAATTCTGAAAATCCTGCCCATTTGTTTCGTATATCTATAGGGGCCAAGTATTCTTTTGCTACATGGAAACACAAATCAATAAAACATTGTCTGAAAATATTGAGCAAACATTCCTCATAACGACATCACTATCAAACTCCCCAAAAATCAAAGGCCCGTAGAACACAAAATCAAAAATACACCCGAAATCAAAAAGAGTTTTCCACGATGTTGCTCTAACACTAACAACGCGTGAAATCCTATTGTGAGCATCAAAGACAGTCTAATCCTTGATCTGGGCGACGCAACCAAAAATGCGTCTCACTTCATAGAAGGTAGGGTGTAAATTTCATATTCCGCTTTCCCCTACACCGCTCGAGGCAATGTCATACCCCCTAGAACGAGCAGCTGATATTATCTGCACAGATTCCATAGCTCCAGGCGACTTGATGAGGTCGTTGTGTTAATTATAAAACAATTTGCTACGAATGTCCTTTATTGAAACCCCATTGAGATCGAAGACGGAAGAACAATACCGTTGGGGTAATATTGGTATTGAATCGAAATATATATCGGGAGTCGTAAACGGATTTTTATGTAGGATGTATAATTAAATAATAGATCTGGTAAAATGACATCATTATTTACCTACTCGAAAAGAGTCAGTCATATGATCCTTTCAGAAAAGATGAATTACCCCATACAAAAGTTGGTAGTGAATTCTTATCGAAGATTAGTAAGCCCTCTACATGATGTTGAAACGTTTTAATGAACTCCATTATAGTAAAGTTTTCACACAACAAACAAACATTGGAAAAAATCTTAACCCTGACAATTCCAGCATTTTAGTACGGAAAATTTTCATGTTTGAATCTTATTCTTGAATAGTCTAGAAACTGAATGTCTAGAACTTATTAATCTACGTAATTAAAGTTGAAAATGTATCGTCAGTTTCCAATATAACCATGTTCTTTTGAAACAATGTCCAAGAAACCTAATTCAATTTCCTGTCAAAATGAAAACTTTAATTCTTTTATCAATTATTATTTATTATCATATCCATATATTAAACGGAAAAAGTGGGTGGCAATCGCAAAAGTGTGGTTTAACGTAACTTTTACATATTCTGTCTTCATTTGATTAATATGAGGTATGATTTTAATTTGTGTGTCTATTTCCAGGCTATGGCAGTAATACATTGTCTGCGATGTCTAAGTCATCTCTCGATGCTCACACGCATCTTCGCCAGCCAGGTAAGTCACTATAATTCTCCCTTAAATTTACTTCTCTCCGTCAGTCACACGCAAACATACTACGAGTGTAAAATCGATCAACATTCGTTGAAAATATGTAATGAAATAAAAATAAATAATTTCATATTCATTTCATTCAATAAAGATTATATTCGCCGAAATCGCTTACCTACCGTTCCATTATCTATGAATCTAATAATAAAATACACCAGCTTCTTTCGCTTAAATGTAAATTGAACTTTCCCAACATGGAATGAAAAAAATATTTAAAATGGTAATAAAAGGTTTTTATACAAGATCGTAGAAAAAAAACACAAAATAAACCCATAAAATGACTTTTATTTGAATGTACGCTTGAAATCTTTAAAAAACCTACGGGACTTGAGTTTGTTCATTGGAAAATGCAGTGTAACGAACTATAAATTTCCTTTCGATTAGCGAACTGTCCTTTCGGATCAAACAGTCCTGTTTGCTGGCCACGGTCAGTTGCCCCGGACACACACGCGTTGTTTGCCCTGAGCCCTATTGTAACCAAACGTATGCCTGCGCCATTCTGTTAACGTAAAAGTTTGTTCTTAAATCGGACTTTAAGAATAACGTGAAATGTCTTCGTGCACGAGAGAGCTCTAAACTATTTATAATGAAAACAGATGCTAAATCTACATAGAAATTATCGAACATGAAATTAGCTGTCTTTTAAGATAAAAAAAAGAGTATGGATGCTGATCGCTTTTCCATTTTTTTTTACATAATAAATACATATTTAAAGAATACAGATTCAAAATACATAGAAGCAACATGGCTCCACAATTGGATTATTCTCGTATATAGGTAATTATTGTTGTTCTTCCACAAAAAAAATCGGAACATGTTTCATTAAAGTTTTTTATAATTTTAAAAATTCTGTTACATAAAGTAATCGTTAACAGCATTATAAATTAAACTAGCATTCTTTATTATTAAACTACCGTTCGTTATGCTAAATCAATTAATGGTCTCCAAGGAACGAATACCGTGTATTTACTTGACCAGTTCCCTCAAGTCGTAGATTGTTCTGGACCAAATCACGAGATTTTCATTAAGAGTGAACTAACACCCATTGCATTAACTCGACCCCACTTCACCCGGAACGTGACTACTTTACTTTATTTTACGTACAAGAAAATGTTTTTAGTCGAATAGAAATACGAAATATATACCTATAGAAATGTCGGATAAAATGCTATGGAAACGACGGCATAGAGGCAAATATATCAAATTTAAAAAAAATTATGTACAATACAGTAAATGCGCGTAGACTTTCCTGCAGTGACGTTGATCAGAAACTTCATGTAAACGCGTTCATTTAGACTTCATGTAGAAGAATGTGCATCTTTTATTATACAATAGTGATATCCTTAAAGGGATGTAAATAAATACTTAAGATCAGTCTTCAAATTGATACACGCCACATTATTCACGCATAAATCCCATATCATCATTTCATTCTTCATTTCTCTCTTCTTTATTGTTAAAAAATCTTAAAACTCTCTATTCTCTCTTTGGCTTCAGAATATCTCGATTCGATAATTTAATACCACAAACTTATAGAAAGTAAAAAAAGAATCAAAGTTAATTTCTCATTAACCACATATACATAAGTACGCATTAAGTACCTATTTCTCATCGAAAATGTAAAACCGACTAATTTTGCATAAAATTAATTGATTAATACAATCACATAGAAAAGATTTCAACGCACAGGGTAGCAGACAATAATGTAGGTAAAGTAAAAAGTGGGAGCATTTTATTTTGAATACCGTTTCGTACGTGAAAAACGTCCGGCTATCATACATTGATATCACCCAGCGATTGTACCATTGCTGTCAACCGTTGAAAGGGAACCCGGTGGACGGCAATATTTGCGGCAAACTTCATAAAAGCCGGCGCGGGTTTATTAAGAGCTCGGCGGCACGAGCGGTTGACAGTTCTCCATTTCATTAGACAAAGCGCGGGATGTTTGCGCATGTCGTCGCGTGCGGCGGCGGCTTACCGCGACCGCTTTGTGCCCAGTGCCCGCTGCTTCCCAACCAGCGGTGTCTGGCACATCGGAAATAGAGGTTTTTTTGTTCACACCAGATTTAAGCGCAACAACGCGGATGTTTGTTTTCGCGCCGTTCCTGTGATGCAGTTTTTCAATTTCCTCAAGTCTCGTTGCCTCGATTTACTGAAATGTGCAATTGATATTTTCGCGCGTTCGCTACAGAGAGTTTCATGTGTTTCTATGGAAATGAAAATAAATGTATGAGCTTTCAGCAGCAATATTAACTTTGCGTCAATATAAAAGAGCAACTTATAACAACAAAGGTTTATAACGGAATAACAAAGACAAAAATCTATAAGAGTGTATAAACTATAGACCTCTCACAGTTTTAGGAAAATCCGCTATTATTACGTACTCGGCTAGTATCATAAGCAAGGAAACCCAACAGTGCGCATGCTTTAATTCAAGAATTCATAGAAATAATATGGAAGGAATGCTCTTGAATGTAACGGAATATTGTCTGAAATTGTATAAAAGACGGTTAGAAGAATTTAAAATCGAAGGTGACTGGTACACGCGTCGGGTTGCACTCGACCTCGCTCCAACGTGCCGGTATCACGCAATCTTTGAATACGTTAACTTGCCCGTGGAGCGAAAATAAAACACTTGAATATATATAAATGTACCACATTTCCTATACGTCCATGACTTACGCGAGAAGAGAATCTTAAGCACAGGTCTTGTTAGGCATTAAGATGTTTGATTTTGAAAAAAGTTTAGATATCGTTTACGATTTATATTATGTAGGTGTTGCAATTTTAAATAAAATACAATAGGTAGTGCGCTAGAGGTCTTGTTCGAAAATTTTCCATCGCCCTACAATCATTTACATCTGGAACGTTCGAGCGAATATATGTATTTCATGAATTCATTGTCTTCGTCTGGCAATCAAGGTATCCTACTCATTGTATATACATGAGATATAAACAAAACTGTCCAGGATTTATGAAAACAGTTTTGAAGGTCAATGAGAAGTTGCGACACATAGCTTACGATTTTTCATTATTAACAAAAAAAAATACGTACTTTCCTTTTTTATATTAGCGCCGTCGAAGGAAATGTACTACTTGTGTTCTCGGTATAAACACGAATTTTTACATCGACTCTGTTCAAACGAGGGTTGTACATGCGATATTTTAATAAGCTCAGGCCTATATACCAATAAGTGTTGGATACGAAATGAATGAAATGAAGTGACGAAGAAAAACTTTTGAATAAGCTTTGAATAAGCATGCCCGCACCATGTTCAGACCGATCAGCGCTTTAAACTAAACGAACTCACATGCTACAATAGTACATATTCCATTTTGAATTAATGTCGACTAAGTTCGCTAAGTCCACCGCGAAAGAGATCTCCTACTGACGTGATCCAATATAAAAAGATGATTAGAAATAGTGTCGGATGCCTAAATTCAATATTGACAATCAAAAATACCGAAAAACATTAAATTGCAGGAGGTACACATCGCCCTAGTAGGGCTCGTCTCTAGGTCTGGTCTCATACCATCCTTTGCCGGTATGCGCCGACACAAACCGTCATCCTTCCCAGTATCACTGTCTGGATGGTCAGAGCTCCCTGACCGGTCACAATATCGGAAATTTCCTTTTAGTCGTGAGTTACAACCGTTCCTCTCTCCCTCTTCTCTCCCCCTATAATTCGAAAGGGGAGGGGAGAACTTAGAATGTTTTAAATGGTCGTCATACTTGACCCGAACATACGTAATACGATCAGGTCGAAGATCAGTACTTGTAATGGATGACACAGGTAAACATGTCACTGCGAATCCTTTTATCGGCTACGCCAATACGTCAATATCTCATTCGGCTTTTGTCGTGAACTGTGACATGCCGGAACAATATCCGCTCGCGTCCATAATTATATGGCCATATCCTTCCTTCGGCATTCTATATCCTATCACGATTGAATTAAACCATCCAAGAAGTACAATGCAAGTATTAAACGACTCGCACGCTTACAACGTATAATTTCCAATCTTCAAACCATGTTGCGCGGTAAATGTGAAACCAATGCGAAGATCATTTTATAAAAAAAAAAGCTTTTGAGAACTAAGAATTCTGGTTCATTAATAAGCCAGTTTATATACCGATTCTCAAATAACCCAAAACTTCTATCGGGTTTTAAATTGAAATCTTAGTAACTGTTTTTCAAATTGGTAGTTGTTATAATTAAATTAGAGATTAGAAACTATTATTTCTCATCATATGTTGAAGTTAACTATAAACTCCATACATTTTTTCATCGCCTGAGTCAGTTATGATTATATTTCTCTATATCCTTGTCAGTTATGACATAACTCCAATAAGGGCAGCTATTCACAAAATCAATATTTAACGTGTTTGATTTTGTGCCAAAACGTTTCTCCTTAGAAAACTTGGCAAAGATATTTCTATTCCTAATAGAATGCGAATCATAACGATATTTGAGATGTAGTACGATATTTTCTATGAGTATATTTCTCTGTACACGAAACGCCAAAATACCACTTAATATACTGTGAAGCCTGTTTTCTCATCGAATTTGTTGCGCCAGTAATGCCGACAAACGTATTTTCTTGTGGAAATTAGTTTTTTTTTTTAAACGGCCTATATCACTCGCCTGCCCTTCAACTATCTGCATACAAAAAATCACATAAAATCGTTCCTGTGTTTCGACGTAAAAGATGGACAACTAAAACAACACTATCGCGTTTATAATATTTCTAGTTTGGGTATTATTACAAGCGTCGCGACGTGTCTGCGAAGTCGCTCGACAAACCGCGGAAAGCAAACACACATCGCAAACAAGCAGTGTTTGAGTTATATAAAAAAAACTACAAGTTAGATGGTATTGGGTGGGATTGGTCTACAAAATAAACGTTGTCACTAATTTTGTATTGAATTTTTTTGATAGAATCTTTATAAAGATAAATACTGTTATTCCCGTAAGCGTCAATGTGTTTTAACCCTTTCATGTAGCTTTGTTGAACATAAGATTCGTCTTACAATGAGAATATAAAGCGGGGGCGCGCATGTCTATAAGCGGGCTAAGTTGCTTTAGACTTCAACACTTTATGTAGATAAGTATGAGTGTAAGTTTCTTCACAATGCTTACCTTTAAAGACATAATAAGTGTAATTAAATCAAAATTAATGAATTAGCCTAAAGTCAAATATGCATACCCATTATAAAAGAAATTAAATCGTTTGGTGAGCAAGATGAGTCCCAATAAGACATTTCAAGTATAAAATAATTATGTAAACTTGAATCAATCTTAAATGAAATTATTTTATCGAAGGTTGGGAATACGCGGTCTGCGAAACCATTGATTTAAAACAACTTGAAAACGGCAAGTTGGATTGAAAAGAGAGAATTTTGTTGCAATCATCGCATTCCCTCACGGTCGTAGCGTTTGATCGAAAACAATTACCGACCAATAATCATATGTCTTAACAAATAGAAATGTCAAAATATATCTGCAGGGCGCGCTTTATTGAATCTCGGATTGGGGTTCATTTCTAATCAAACAGCTAATGCTTTGGGGGCCACTGTACTAACGATTCTATAGGGTAACCAACCAATGATATAGATAAAACTATCATCATATTCCTACATGTTTCCGAAAGGCCAAAAATGATATTTTGTTAGACGCTTTAAAATTTTCAACTATGTTTTTTAAAGAATACATTTACTTTATATAGATATCAAAATATCCGACATCGCGGATAATATATATACACCAGTAATGTAAAAAAAACACCGGTATAAAAAATAGTTAAATTCAGTATAAATACGTAACACAACAAAATAATGAACTAGACAACATTTTAAATTAGTATCCATAAAAAAAAGAAAAGTAAACTGGTAACCCTATTGTAGACCTCCGTACCGTAATGCACTGAAGTCGATTAATTATCCTTTTATTATTGCTTTATTGCCGTTACAAGCGACCAGTCTTTGTTTAGATGCCACATATTTCCTATTCCCTTGCGGAACGTACATTTCCGCGGTGTTTCTCTCTGTGAGTTATTGCGTAGTTATACCACATAGAGTTATGCATTTCAATAAGTGTATAGAAATGGAATTGTTGCAAAATGTTTTTCATTGCAATATTTTAAATAAATTCATCAGTCCAACTTAAACTGTCTCGGTGACAATGGGAATGCGATTGGATCTTTCTTTAAATAAATCGTCGATTCCTTGAAAATTTCCTCATTTAAAAAGCGCTATAACGTTTATCGCTTAATTGAATATTAAATACCATCTCACATTATCATATACAGACATGCGTAATCTCGAAATGACCAGCCGTCCTATTGATCGTCGGGTGTCTGCAGCGGCGTCATAATTGTAATACAAATTCATTCTTTGACGCCGCGGTCGCACTGGGGTCGTGATTTGGCCTTTTGTGCGTCACGCATTACTCCCTTGGAACCTACACTACCCTACACTTGAGACCACTCCACAACGCAAACTCCACCTTAACGCGGTGCGTTACGACTGCTATTCGATCGCTGTTACGCATGACCGACGATTTTGGATTTACGGCAAACGCAATAAGAACGTTTTCGCGTACGTGAAAAATACACGAAATCTACATCGCGTTTACGGCGCCGTGCGATTGCAAACTTAGGTGCGTGCGAATAAAGTCTAATTTCAATATGGCGTGAGCTGTAACCTGCGGTAGAAAGATTAGTGTTGGTAATGGGTGCGTAATTACAGTAGAAAGGCCGACATTACGAGGTTCATTTGGCGTGCACCAATCGTTCGAAGGGGTTCGGAGAGCTCTGGGAATTAGCCCAGCGCTGATTTCATTTAACTGCAAACATCGTACGTGATAGCCTCTCCACCGCTTGCCCACTTGGCCTAATCGACCGGAAAAAGTTACAGTTTACTTGAGTTTTGTTTTTTGTCCGTATTTGTCGAACTTAATCCATTGTTTGAGACTGCTTGCAAATAAATCACGTTTAGAAATATATGTATATTATCGAAAGTAATTTTGAAGTAGATAGAAGTCTAACTATTGCACCTCCTACATCATAATATAATTGAAATTTGTTAAATTAACAATTGAAGCAATTGTCTAGTTTAAACATTCAACTCATCGCATAACGTAAAAAAATGTCAGATTTACGGTTCAAATTATTCACATTTCTTTTCACATCATTTCGATATTCAGCTCGGCATTATTGCAACTGAGTAAGAGATAGGCCGTTACACGCCGATATCGCTCCCATCTCGCTGTCAAGAAAACGCACTGACGCCATTCAGCCAATATGGAGACAATAAATTTCATACGGGGTGTTCTGTTTGCGATACGAATGTATTGTTGACCGAACGGGGAAGCGACAGTGCAGCGGGTAATACGAATTGAAAAGCTCTCTCAGATCATCGGCTGGTGAGTAGCCAAACAAAATACAACGTTGAAAGGATTTCGCTGAGAGAATTTTGAAAATCGAAGGCCGGATAAGTGCTCATTATCGTAGATGAAAAATACAACAAAGCCGCTTAAATTTACGTCGTCAGCTCGACTGTATGGTAAATTGTAGAAAATACTACCAACATAGTAAACAATATGTTTTATGTACATAAATCAAATAAGGTCCTTTTTACCGCCTAACAGATGGACATAATGTATGTGCACTGTTGAGATATCTTTTCTTAATTTTTCTGTAAATTCCAATTCAAGGTAACAAGACCCTATGCGTTTTAGCAAGCAACCCTTTACATTTACCAAATTTAGTAGACATTTGTTTATTTATGACCATCGCTGCGGCGCCGCGGAGACGTTTGCTATATGAAACGAGCGTTGCATTGTTGACTTAGCGCGGGGAAGCGTCGAAGCGGCCTCTCAGCGGGAGACCATATTTGGTGCGCGCAGTTAGAAGCTTTGAAAACGCCAACAATATAAAAATAAGTACCGACAAATGCCAACAGAAATGAAGGAAAACTTGGTAGAAAATAGCAAGGATTTAAGGACGCTCGTTCTGGTTTTTTAACTGTTTTTCACAGTAATGAAAAAAAATTTTGAAGCCTTCAATAATTTCATAATTTTTTTGATTCTACTTTTTAAGTTTCGAACGCTCGTGCCGAACAAAGCCAGAAAAGTGCGAAATGGCACACTTCCCTACTGCCAGAATATTTTAAATAACTTCAAGTGATGTTTTATATTAAAACCCATGTAAATTCTTATGCAAAAAGTTCCGTGTTTCGAACCTTAGACTGCGGAATCTGTCATTAAATTAAGGAAATTGCTATTAGTTGCAAATGTGTCTCGCGAACATCTTGCACGACTCCGCCGCGAACCCCACAACGCCCTGACCTTATCGAATCTAGAATCAAATCGCCATAATCGATTTAGTAGAGCTGCATCACAACAATCATAAAACTCAAAACAGAAACGAGCGTCCCATCAATTTCGATCGCAAATGGAAAACGTAATCACTTTTGACAATTCCATTTTGTTTGCTCGCTGAAAGTAACTTCGTTTGAAGTGTGCAGGTGATGGCGAGAAAATCCTTTACTATTTCAGTCTCACAGACATAGTGATGTATGTATATATACATCGAGCATTTAGTTTTAATAAACAAGATTATCCACTATCGTTGAGAGCTTGTGACAACTTTAAGTGGATATTAATTTGTTTTATTAAATACATTAAATTAAAATAAAACCGGTGTAAAGCGTGAATACGTTAACATGTTATCGATAAACATCTTGAGATGTGTTTTTGTTGAATTATACAACAATTCGCCAATATTGTTACATTATCTGAAATTCAGTTTTAATTAATTAAATTCAATTTTAAACAATACGAAAATAATTGAATGGAATTTAACAATAAAATGTAAAATAAAAATGGCAACTTGGCAAAGTGTACATTTCGGACATGTGAACATATTCACATACAATTAATAAGTCTTGGACTCACATAAAACCCGAGGAGACTGGACCAGTCTGGACCCCAACAGGATTAGCGGCTGTAATTCTTGTTTTGGTCATCGCGTCGCGACACAGGCTTTGTGGAACGCCACACGTCCACCACAATTTATGCCTTCACAAGTTTTCTTAGTATTTCGAGGAACGCGCGCGGCGGCCGCGTCGCTGCAGGACGAATGAACAGAGATCTGTAGCGTAACGGGCGAGTCACAGATTTCAGAACCGGGATATGACAAATGACGACTGGAATATTTAAGCAAATTATCCCTCAATATTGTAACCCGCCTGCCTACCAATGGAAACATACCGATTTTCTATATAAAATATTTACTCGTATCGTAAGCTGGTAACATCAGAAACTATAATATTTATTATTATTTTGTTGTATAAAATTAATTTATGAAGCAATAAATCAATCAACACATGCAAATGAACAATATTTTTTTGTAAATTGCGATAATCGCATTGAACGCACATGTCGTTACGTTATAATGCCATATTTTTAATAACGTCATACACTCGTGTAAAACCATTTCTCTGTGAAGTATGGAATTTTAGCCCAAGAAACGTTTGCTTGCTTTTAATTGGGTCAACTGTATATAGGTCACAAATATTGCCATATCTCCGAGGAAATGACTGCTGCGCATCTCTGCAGGATAGCGAGCCAGGTCATTCTATAATCGTTCAGCGTTCGTAGCAAATATACTCGTATATACGCTACGTACTCGTAGTTTGCAGGAAAAAGCAATTTTATCATTTCGTTGGAAATGCTAGCGTTAATTCACGGACGCAATCGCAAAATTGAAATTGGAATAACGCTCCGGAATTAGCCTTGCGAGATATCCGTTCATCGGAGCGATCATATTGGTTGATTGAGCTTTTGTAGAGTATTAATATGTAGTTGAGATTGCATAATAGATTAGCGACTTAACCTTAAGTTTTTATATCGCCGATAAATATTTGCAGTTCCAAAGGAGTTGTTGGCTTAGAAAACATAATCATGCTTAAACAAATCTAATTTCTGAGTGGGTTATTGGTCTAGTGGTTCGTCACCCTGTTCGCGGGTTAGATTCTCACTCTTGATAAACATATCCGTCGTGAATTTTCTGTTTTTTTTTTTCTCTAAGCATACTTAAATTATCTATAAAAATATTATCCGACAGTTTAGCAAAAGACAAGCATTTAACTGTCTAATTTGGAATTATACAGACGTATATGGAAAGTTTACAGTTTCAAATTTGTTGTATGTGTGTTGTTGTGACAACACAATATTATAAACTTTGAAAGTTGTAATTGTAAGTAAATATATTATAACATGTATACAACGTCGCAAACTGAATACAACCAATCAAGCCGGGTAACTGACGGCTTTCGTCCGCTTATTAATATAATTGTTACATTTGCTTATTCGCAAATCGTTTCACAAGCTACTATTTTGGACCTCGGTTATATAGCGTGCAAGAATGAAAAAATGGCGGATTTTAAAATGCACATCACTGTTTATTACGAAATTTTCTTTTGCACACACTATGTTAATTTATTTATTCATTGAACTTTATCAAAATAATTAGAACACTTGCGATGCTAATTAAATCTTTATTGAATTTAAGGAGAGGGCATGTAGATATAGAATAAAGTCCTACCAGGAAATTCCTGTGAACAACTAACAGAGGGAAATTATAATACCCAATTTTAACATATTTAACACGGTTTCGTGAAGTTCAACTCAGAAATTACTTGTATTTTTGCGGTACTCGACGGAGTCTCTCGGATCGACGTACATCGCTTACTTTTTTACTCTCGTTGGTGTTGCCAGCGCGCGAATCAAGATTCCCGCGTTACACATATCATAATATAATGACTCGTGATGAAGGCGGAAACACAAATAGATTGAAGCCAGAAGAATTTCGATATAGACAGAGACACTTCTTTATTTGCACAAATATGGGTACCTGTAAAGATTTTACAGAATTATTAGTTAGTCCATATTTTGCTTTTTACGGCGTACAAATTTAGGAAATCCATTACGTATTTATTACTCTAATACTTAAAACGATTCGTTAAATTTCTATTCTTATTTGCTTCTTGCAATATCATACCTAGATTTTTATTTGTTTTTTTGTGTTACACCGATCCTGTAGTATTTCCTCACTGAGTAAACTTCATACGTTTTCGTTGTATTTTCAAGTGCGGTCACTCGTCACTTGCGCCGCCCGCCCTACGCCGGCCACCATCGATCTAAGTACCACAGCCATTTATCATAATCATCTCGATTATATCGCGCGCCCTCCAACGTTACCACCCTCGATTTAACAGTTATTTTGAACGCTTTTGATTTTCCACCACTTTTTTTTTGAACACGCTCCACTGCGTAGACGCTTGTCGGGTGTAGTTTGGTATAATCGTTGCTGACTGAATTATTTACTTCACCCATTGACTCATTGTTGGCGGATAGTCTAATGATAATTTTAAATAGCGAATCATCTTCTCGGCCCCCGTGAACGCTCGATGCTAAATCTTATACGTGGTAAGGAAGATTTGCTTAAAATAATGTTAATGATATTTTCATTTGCCTCACACACACACACATTACACGTTTGTGATGAATGCTCATAATTAAAACAAAAACAAAACAATAATATAAATCATTCCTTAATTGCATCATGGTGCCACATCTTTGATAGATATGAGGTTGAAGCCTCCGACGAGGCTTAATAAATGTTAAATCAATGATAACAATACCGACCGATTGTTATCATGGCCTCCAAAGTTTAATTCAAGAGTCAACCAGATATAGCGTTAGTTACCACACACAGCCACATGACTGTGATGAGCATCCTTGATTGTTCTGTGCTTAGAAGTATAAAATAATATTCATATATGTATGTTTAAAGTTATCTAATATGGAATCAGATCGCCGTGTGTGGAACTGTCCTAATTCTTATTATTAATGTGCAACCGAGTGGGGGTCGCAAGCGCTTTGAATAAAACACCTAATACGATAAATCTAGACTTTATTATACTGTTAAATTCATGTAGAACTCACTGTTTATGTAAGCAGCTAGCGAATTGCGACAGAAATATAATATTTATGAGTTCTACAGAAAAGTCTAGTGCCGGCGGCCGTGAATTAATAGTTTCGGTTGCATTTCAAGTAACAATCGCTAGTTGTAACTCTTCAAGGTTTGGATACCGTACAGACAAACTGAAATAACGAAAATTATAGCGCAAGGCATGTCATCCGTCGCCATTTTAATTCAAAGTAGGCGGAATCTGTAATATGGTGAATACAATAGATAGTCTTATACTTAGACGTACAATCTTTATCATATAAATATTTTAGTTTTGAGTCACTTGCAACAGTTCACAATATTTTACTGACAGATAGAAGCCGCAAGTAAACTTTCTTCAATTAATCGACAATTTAACCAACCGTTAGCTGCATAAGCGCAAGGACTTAAAGCCTTGTAAGTCTAAAAGCTTCGTAAAGCTCGGAACTAGTATAGAACGCGTACATACATTCGCTGAAATCTATTCCCTTACACCACTCAGCTGCAACATAGTTTCAAGCATATTCTCCTTCACTTGATGCTAATACCATTGCCAATGTCAAATAAGCACATGGCCGTTAACGTGAAATCATGTTTTTTACGCCAGCAACGTGTTTTTCTGGAAACTGTGTCGCAATCATGAATATCTCAATATATGCCACGATAAATAAATAATTCTCGTGCGCAGTTTCAGGGCGATAAAAACAGCGTTTCGTTTTGCCACTTAAATCACTCCACCGTTCACGGCATATTCGGGTGCATTTGTTACGGGGTCGATTCGTCACAGGCTCCCCGCTTTATGACGTGCACTAACTTGAGTGTCGTTAGCAATTATTACTTCATTATAATATTAACAAAAGGCGCGAACTGTAGCCTGGGGGCCGCTTTTGTTTCAATTTGAATACAGAACAATTAGCAACACAGAGCATACACCGAAACTTTTAATTGTGGTCGCCAATTACATCGTTCGATACGCGCCGCAAAGGCGAATATCCCGTGAAGTCTTTACAAAAAATAATTGGCAGTACGCACAGGATCACGAAAATTTGAGACCATTCGAACTTTGGAATTGTTATAAGGGTTATTTATTTTATGCAGTCGAGAGTCGCGTTGTGTGTACTCGGAACTTTAGATGAATCATATCGACGCTAGAAATTCTTATGATTCTTTATTTAATATACATTTCAATCGTCGGGTCGTATGGGTGACATTGGATTGTATTTTTATTTAATATCGGTCTTACTCTTGTTGCGTCTAGTCCACTCAAGTGGTAAGAAATTTTTATACAAGCATTAATAGTTTGTTAACTTAAGTTTTTATATTATTTTGATTTATTAACAAATATTACTTATATTAATTAGTATAGGAATATGTGTATTTTTGTTTCTATAGTGTTTCTTTAACAAAATATAATATACGAAATACTTAGTGTTTTGGACTTGCCATATACATATTATGTTTAGCCATTTTATTACTCTTTTGCCTAATTTCGGAAACGATCACCTTTAGGTAATTTGGTTGCATACTCGTAAATTATTAAAATGGCCTCCAGGGAAATAATCTCAGTACAATTACTTTGTTCACGTATAGAGCTAAATTAATTTATTCTTAATTGTTGCATTTAAAAAAGGGGATGTTAATTATTTATATATTTAGCTAGCAGCTTTGCACGAAAATAAATCCGTACATGCTTTTTTTAATAACGTGTGAAAAGGTGCGAATATGTTCTGCAACCTCAGAAGATGTAAGCGTGGACACAGGTTAGATGCCAATCTGTCTGTTGAATATATTTAAGCCTAGTGTAAACCCTTCGATACAGTTTTACGATTAACGTTAAAGATCGTAATCAATTGCTTAATGTGCCAAGACTTGTGCCACTATGAGACTGGTGTGTCAATCCTTTGTCGATTTACATATGTACATAATTATACAATTTGGTTTCCACATATCCCACGTGTCAAACTACTTTACTATAGCTTCTTCGTATAATAGATTTTTTTTACTTTTGTCGTAACTCCACTAAAACCAAACCGCTAGTAACAAGTAACCTAATATTTAAATTAATCTTAGTTTTAATGCGGCCACCATAACGTGGACGAACTAATAGAAGGTCTACAAGAAAAATAGGCATTTGGAAGTATTACAGTGAAGCTCGCATATGACGGCGGCGCAGCATGCACGGGGCGAACTATCTATGCAAATTCAACTTGCACGTCCCCAACATTCCCATTATGCCTATTTGTAATGCAATCTATGCACACTATCTGGTTTTTTTCGGTCGCGACTGTTGGTGTTCTGTAGTCATGGCGACCACTATCTTTTACGAGGTCTAGTCGACTTTAGGAGCTCGTTATAAATAGCATGAGTAACGAGAATCGAGCGAAGCTATGTATGAAGAACGCACGAGGATAATTTCAACATTCCGCCAATTATATTGCTTATACTCGTAAATGTAGTGAAATTTCTGGAGATGTACAAATTGATTAGTTAAGATTATCAATTATGAAGCACAGAGGTCAGCTTATCTTAGGTAGTTATAATAAATGATACACAATATTTTCTTCTTAAAATTTTCTAAAACTTCTTAAAAAAAATATTGTTTTACGATCATCCATTTCTCAGGATATCAAAAAGAGGAGCAGCAATAACTTCGACTATTGCAATCCATTAAATTGAGTATGGAGTCACTTGTACTACGCTATTCATGCCTTAATTTACTAAATGATAAATTCTGTACTATTTTTTATTCATATTACATACTTAGTCGTGCCTAAAAAGTTCCACCGTCTACTGTCGTGGTCAATTTATTTCTCTTGCCTCAAAGCCTTTGCACCTTAACGTCAAAGGCTGTGTACTTCTATTAATGATGCTATTGAGCAGACTTTAAGTTTCCAATTTGTTATGATTTGTCTAGTACCTTTATAAGAGACAGACATAAGAAACTTTGAATAAGCAATTAATTCATTTGAAATTCTAATCCTCAGTGTCCAATTGTCGTATATGTCACATGAAAAATAATAATTAAATTGGAATGCTTTTGAAAATCGAACATGACCTGTCAATTTTCGATGGTCAGGAATGTGAACTTTGTCGCGATTGATGTAACCTTGCGATATTTATGTTACAGATCCGTACCAAATGTTTGGACCAACGAGCAGTCGTTTGGCGAATTCCGGTAAGTTACCAGCCAGTCCCAATGTCATAGATATATTTCATGCACAAACGCAAATTATTCATCTTTCAGTAAACATGACCTGACTAAGAACATAACTGGATATATGTAGTTAGAATCAATAAACATGGCTGCTAAAGAGCTTATTTATTCAAAAACGAATTATTTGAAACCAATTGAATAACGTGTGCAACAGAAAAATATATTTTACGCTAAAACACAGAACAAACTTTGGTGATCATAATAGATATAAACCTTTTCAAGCAGTCAAGCTAAGTAAACCACTTTTTCCTAAACGCACATTCAATTAACAATAGTAATAAGTAGGTATGTATGTAACGCATAAAGCTTTTCAATTCATTCAAAACATATGAAGATTTTCAATTAATTGAAACAATAATTGAATCACTGGTTTTCTTTCAATAAATTAAAATAATATTATACAAACGCTGATAAATGCGAGAATGAACGTTTGTTTTTGTGAATGTACGAGTGCTCGTACTTTTACCCAATCTGACAGTGTTCCATTTCGCACGATCCATGACTCACTAATTGGCTTCAGTACAGACCAACGTTGTATACGATAATGTCCATCGATATGTAAGTGGTCAAGAGGTAGGTGACCCGTGTGAAAATAGGGTAAATAGGTTGGTAGAGCACGCGAGATCCCGATAAAGCGTCCCGCACAAGGGGTACCCTCCCGATATATATCAATAAGCTATTATCATTTTAATTGACTATATGACCACTTTCCCTTGAATTAAATAAAATCAAGCGTTTTCGTTATTCATCCAATTAATTGGAAATGTAATGTTATGGTATAAATTAACAGATACCTGTCATGCTTTTAGGTACATATGTAGCTATTATAGTTTGGTTTCGAAGTTTTCGATCCTTATTGAAAACATTATTGTGATAAGGAGTGTTTGTTTCGGACTCTGGTTGTAAAATTTTCCATCTATCATACAATCACTGTTTTCCATCTCCTTAAATACAATTAAATTTGGTACTTTTTTCATCAATAAACGCGAGCGAAGCCGTGCGCGGGGCTAGTTAACAAAATAATAACTGTGCACTAACACGAATATGTTAACGTATTTTTGTTTCTTCTACGTATAAAACTAACGATAGAAAAATCGCTAATCAATCGAATCTCTATACGCATACCTAAAACTATATAAAACTAAACCATTCTGCACAAATTAATTGAACGTTTTGTTAACGCAAACAAATTGCCAAGTAAATGGCGGAGTGATCAAGGGAACGCATTCCAAAAAAGCCCAAAGGAACAATTTAAAACCATTATCCACTAAACACGAACACCCTAGGGTTGTCAATAAGCAATGAACTGTTGCATTGCACGCAACCCTAGGTGGCGTAGATACCGCGTCACTTTCACGTGCCCAACGTTGACGTCGCGGTACTTTGTTACGCATATTATCTGTCTACGATCGGACATTTTAAAAGTCGAAATGTTAATAAGCCCACTCGTGTCGAACAGGGTCACGCCACTTATCACGGCACCTGGGGTTCTGTAAAGCGCTGGCTGCAGTCTATTGCTTAGCAGAAATTTGCACTTCAATCACCGCACACTACGCCAGCTTAGAGGTTAGCGTTTAATCGTAGTCGGAAATTACTGTAAATTAAATGAATAGACTTGTATCGAGTTTGCGGTAAAATTTGCGAAATTCGATAATTTAATGTTACAATACAATGCGAGTATCGATGGACGTAGGTGCCGAGGGACCAAGACTGTCCTATCTCGACCAGGTCAGACATTGGCTGAAGGGGGAATCAAGTTTCCGAAACCGGCGTGTATGCATGAACAGTGATGAATGTAGGTGAAACACGTCAGGCTTGCAAGGACAGGGATATTTGGCAGTCGGTGCTTCTTCCTACCCCATTACGAACCTGGCGTGATGGTATAATAATAATAATTAAAGCAGTTTTAATCAATCCACAAAAATGTCCAATAAAAAACTACATGCACATTGATCTTACTGTATATACTTGTTAATACTTCCATTTCTAAATAACAAAAGAATTAAATTACTAACTGTCAATTATCGTTAACGAATGTCTCTTACACCTATGCACTGTGTACCTTTTTTTAATGAATCCATTTCGAGCATACCAAGAAATCGCATGCAATAACCGAGGGAACGTTTCATTATGTATGCGCACAGAAATGTTTAAATTTAATTGCCGTGTACACCCCGATTTGGTTGCAAGGTGCTATTAACAAAAGTCACACGGACAGACACCACGCGACACGATTACCGACACGTGCCCACGTAGAGTAATTGCTCGGAACGAATAGAAAAACTCGCCTGATTCCAGACTCGCCTACTATTCCTAGAACCCATTAGGTTAAGCGTTCGTTTAAGCATAATTCTTGTCACCATAAAACAAACATATCTCAGGAAGAGCAACACGAAAAATTTTTTATGAATACCAATATGTTAAATATTCCATACATACCTATAAACGATTATCCCAAATATAGTTTTGCTTCTAAGTTCGGCGATTCTAACAGCATTTGGAAATGAAACATCACAATCTGAAAGAATATGGGTTTCTTTTTAGAAACTTACTATTAGTGGCAATTATAGCTTTTTTTCCATAGTAATCAATTGTTTCTTGATACATATTTATATTATTACTAAAATCAGTATTTGCAATACTTTTAGCGAAATCGGATTAAATAAATATCATATTAGTATTTTTTAATGACTACACATCACCACTCTCTAAAAATACAAGTTTGATTTCAATTACTTATCTTGAAATGACTACAAGATTATTAAACTTAAGCGAATCATTTAGCAAAACAGAGACATGCAAAGGCTGTACCTACCAATTGGTAAAAAAAGGAAGAAAAACGACATCTAAAAAAATTATTATAAGGTAATAATCTCTATTTCGTTGTTCACAAGCATTAAATTGCTTTGACTAAGCGACTGACAGAGAATTAAAGATCCGAATAACATAATGGGAAAACGCTTTTAACTAATTCCTAGTACTTCATCACTCAGGTCCAATCTAAAGTCGCTGATTACTTTGCAGGGAAAATGTTCATCCTCCAACAGCTACCTCTTCACGACGTGATAGTGTTTGAGAGTGTAATGCCCACATCGTTGCGATTCTGGCTTTAATTACGCCTTTTCTGTACTCAGCTGTGTACTTGGAAACTTGTTTCGTTCAAAGTAAGCGTACTTACAAACCTATCTTGTTCGAGTAGGAGACACACGACACTTTTTCTCGTTTTAAGTTATGAAAGTACATGATGAACGAATTACTTCTGCAGCCAATCTATCCAATAGTATATACTCGTATAAGACAGGTCTGTAAGCCATAATCTATTCACCTAACAGGAGCAACAAATGTCCCAAATTACGATTACACTGAATAAGTGCTAGTATAGGATCAAATAGGAAAAAAAATCTGTGCTATATCAGAGAATATCAAATACATGAGTAATCTTTAAATAAGGAAGTGGATTAAGTGATACAAAAATATAATTATCCTTACATAATGTAAAACAAAGTCGCTTTTTCTTCCTGTCTCTATGAATACGTAGATCTTTCAAACTACGCAACGAATTTTGATGCGGCTTTTTTTAATGGATAGAGTGATTCGAGAGGAAGGTTTGTATGTATAATAACACCCGTTATATCGTAGAGAAATACTGTTATGTGAGCGAAGCCGCGGGCAGAAGCTAGTAAATAATAATAGCGAAACAGACACTTATAATATATAAAACGCAATAATTAAGGCGTAGATATTCACGCGTCATTTGTCCCAAAATAATTTCTAAACGAAATCAAAATTACATGACAATTGACTCAATACATAAAAATGTGGTTTTTTAATTTTTGTACTTCGGAAAAAGATTAGCAGTAATAAACGACACATGCAGAGGTAATATATGTTTGAGTATTTCTATACTACAGATCACGATTAAAAACATATTCGTACTCTATACCGTTGCTTAATCCCACCCGAAACAATAGGCTTCAGAGCGCGCTATCGATTTCATAGCACAATAATTTTGCAGTAAGGGCATTAGTAGCGAACCATGAAGCCGATGGAGCGAGATCTGTGGTTGGGGAAGTAGCGGCGGAGAGGCGTTTGTGACTCGAACATAATCGATCGAGTGTAAATCACGGGGATGTGCATTGAACCTACATTGTGGTATGGACAGCAAAATGCTTTATGGAAACCGTCTAAGATAAAATAATCAATTTTAACTAGATAGATAAATAGATAACCATTTAAATAAGTAAACTATATACACCCAATCACGCATACTTTGCTCATATACAGTGCTATATTATTATTTTTTATTTAAGTACGGCTCCGATTTGAATAAAATTCAAATGCTTACCCCCTCAGACTCTACCATTGGCACTCGCCTTGTAAATCTTAGCGAAATACTTACTACGAATATATTTAAAAAAATTAACAATAACGAATATCAACAATTAGTAAAACCAGCGTCAATATTATGATTATAATAGCCTTATTCTCTAAATAAGTACCAGATTTTTTTTCTTCTCTTCATGTAGAGGCCGGACAAAATAAGCCATGTAAAAGAGGCGATATATTTTTCTGTAACTATTTTTGTTCTGACCGTGTGTACTAGGTGTGTTAAGTCGTGCGTGCCAGTAACATAGCCGCCCAATATCGCGACATGTGGGGGCCCGAGAACTCCGTGTTATGAGAGAATAACCTTTATAAGAAAGACAAGGTTATTTTGTCTAATACATTTATAACATATAACAACCTCATGTTTCATATAACGCTTACGAATATAACCGAGTACAGACTCATTATACGAGTAGTATGATCTTTAATGCATGTACACACTGGTATAATATACAATACGTCTATGGTATCACTTTGATTTTATTGCCAATATAAATCCATCTTCCAAGTCCGATTTTAGTTATTAATTTTCTTTAAAAAACATGTAATTAAATAGAACCTTACAGTAATATCCATAGTATGAAAAGTAACAATCACGTTTTATGCCTTTAAACTAATAGTACATTAGTTAACTTTTATACTTAATAGATTTACTGAAGTCCATAGTACTAGTACATAAATACTGATTCATCGCTTTCGTCTAAAGTTAAAATTGATTATTTTTAAATTACAGTATCTATCAGCTATCCGTCGATAAATATTTTGTTTTATTATTAGCTCATACTATAATGTTTCAGCCAAAAGTTAAATAAAAATAATAAATTGTGTTCCTGGTGTAGTTATTAATTACATAACTTATTAAAACGTAAGCGTCAATTAATTTCTATATGTAATTTGTTACCCACGTATACAAAAAGGCTCGGAAGCATTTCAATGTAAGCTGACATTTGCATGCTAAATTCGTAGTAGTTCATTTTCTTAGTAAGTGAGCTGTTCAGCCGTTAAGGCTACTTTTACTGTTTCGTTGGAAATGTAGTTGCATCGCAAATGGTGGGCTGTTGACAACATTGTCTATTTTAGTAATGAACTCGCGCCAACAATCGCTGTAAAAGTATATTTGAGTAAAAAAGAAAAAGCAGTTATTGCTGTACTTTGTAAATCTATTTACATATTTTGAAAATGTTTAGTATTTTGATAGAATATAAATCTATTCGTTCATAATAATTTTACAATTATTATTTTTCAAATATGGTAAAATGTGCAGACATAATTATTTTTTTGGTTACACAATTACTAACAATAGCACTGTAAAGGCGTTATCGTCGACAAGCTGTCAAAGTGTGCGGCTATGGTGAAGAACAAATGTTTTCCATTTTAAAATATTTATACGTTACCAATTCACATATTATTTCAAATACAACTTTCATTCAAAACTGTTTCTACGGCAACTTATTAACGGTCTAACATTTTAACAATTGCTCTGCAGGTTATTGAGACTGTCGGACTTATAATGTTGTTAGATGGTGCGCTGTGTGGTGGCTAAGCACGTGACGTGATATCATTCCAGGCTCGGGTCAGATCCAGCTGTGGCAGTTCCTGCTGGAACTGCTGAGCGACTCCAGCAACGCAGGCTGCATCACGTGGGAGGGCACCAATGGGGAGTTCAAACTGACCGACCCCGACGAGGTCGCGCGTCGCTGGGGCGAGCGCAAGTCAAAGCCCAACATGAACTACGATAAGCTCAGCCGAGCCCTGAGGTAACTATAAACAGGCTGGTGTGAAAAGCGAATGCGTTGCGAAGTGCTCACCGCGCCGCGCCCTTAGCAATCCTGAACATAGCGACTGAATTTGCGTAACTAACGTGTGTGTGACATCAGAAATGTTTTGTGCATTATACGTTTAATTGTAAATGTGTGACTTCTACGCAGATACTACTACGACAAGAACATAATGACGAAGGTGCACGGGAAGCGCTATGCGTACAAGTTCGATTTCCAAGGGCTGGCTGCCGCGACGCAGCCGGCGGCCAGTGACCCCGCATACAAGTACCAGAGTGACCTCTTCATGAGCTCCTACCACCATTCGGCCAAATTGTCCTCGTTCATGTCTCCGCACGCCGCTATGCCGCCCACATCAGGTATAACATATAACTTCCTTTTAGCCAGCTGCGAATATCTCGCTATGCTAATTACCAATCGAGCTGTCGTCAATATGGTTTTTGTTTCTAAATTATATATTTTCTTCAAGTGATATTATAAAGAGTTAAATAACAATGCTTATCGTAGCCATAGCATAAATAATAAATGCTGTAGTTTCCAATTCTAATTCCAATTCGAGAGAACCTGTTCGAATCCAAAAGCAAACAATAAAAATGTTGATTGTTAATTAAATTCGAATTGTATACATATTATATTTACGAATATATTATTAAATATTACTATTCCAATATTTTTTATCGTAACGCTTCAAGCCCCACAATGACTATCCAAACTGAACTTGTTTAACGGTACGCATTTGCACCGAATCCCAACAGTTCTAACACAAATAGTTTAAGCTTTAATAAACACAGATTCCAACTTCTGGTGTTAATATCATGCACCCTTCAGTAGCAAATGTAATCTGCATTTGGTGGCCGCTATACTCGCGAGCACAAATATTGACTCACTACTCCAAACGGGTTGTCACAGCCACGAACGGGCGGGACTCGACTTAATGGAATAAACAGATCCAACTAGACTTACCCTTTCATACCTACACCTTATATAGCTTATATCGCTACCAAGATAGCGTTAATTCGTTTTATTACCAAATAGGTGTATGTAACAAGTAACGACAAAACAAGACAATTTCCGTGGAAGCGATAATCGTAGCGTACGCTACGGTATTTGTAGCCGGTCTACGTTAGAGCTACGCCGTATTATTAATGCAAAAACTGTTTTAACAAAAATATTCAAATTTAATAAGAATCTAAAAACTATGCGAATAGGACAATTTAATTAATGTCAATAAAGATCTACAATTTACAAGGACTAC
>DWQT01000242.1:0-25900 GCA_018244895.1 Myscelus amystis hages | reverse complement strand
ATTTTTACAAATTTTAAAATCATTAAATTAAGAAAATAATATGTGCGTCATTGCAAAGTTATGTCGATCAGAATAATGGACATGTGCCAAAAATACCAAGCTATCGTGGACAGGGTATAGTTACAGGATTTGAATGTTTTGCGAATCTGTTCTATGGACGTTCAATAAAATGAACGCAACTTATTAACAATTTGTACAAAAATTAAAATTATAAAATAATATTGGAAATAAATGCACATTCCAAACAACATTTCCTTTAAAACACTTAAATAATATTAAATGTGATGAAAATATAAAACAATGAATAAATATCAATAATCACACAATTATAATCACAAAAACTTAAAATAGATATCACTTTAAATAGTTTTAATAACCAGTGCGTAAAACTACTGACTATTGTTACAGTGATGCATCTGTAATAGTATATATATTAATTAACTGAAAATTGTGATGCTATACAAACACTAGCGGCTATTCGATTAAATGCGATAGCCTTAACTCAAGAGACGCTGTTGTGGGCACTGGTAAACAAATTTAAAACTAACTCACAGCATAGAACATATAATAACATCAATGGGCTAAATTAGTGACTGTGTGTGATGAGATTCATGCAGATCGAAAATTTGTATCGGCGTAAAAATTGCAAGGAACTCATAACTCCAATGTTACTTCAGCGGTAGGAATCTCTGTCACACTTAACAATAGATAATTAATATTTAAATATCAATGCGCACAAGATGTTGCAGAAACATCCGAAAATTTTATTAATTTACTAAAACATTAACAATCATAAATTACGTATATATTTTATGAATAATAACAAATATTAACATATCGTTTCAAGCAAAGTTGATCTGGCAAATGAGGCATACAAGAAAAATATTGTAACAAACGACTTTTAAAACGACCGAAATTATCATCTCGGTATTCAATATTATACTATAACAATGCTAACTCCTAAAAGACGGGATTTTAAATAATTCACTACATATCATTATTGTTGGATATTAACCTATTTTTCTGTCTCAGTGCGCTAATATAAACAATTATGTCATTAGGTTGCGTTATATCAAATGAGTTGATTTTAATCATATATTCTTCAGGACATCGACTACAATGCTTCAGTCAATAATTTTTAAAAACCTTACGCTGATATCTTACTAAAATAGTAATTATCGAATCGAGCATAATATTAGCAAAATTTTTGTATTAGTTAATGTTATATACATTACGATTCAGTAAAATTAAGCAAGACATATCCTTCTTCAGGATTTGTTTCTGACTAATTACTCGTATAATAACATAAGATAACATCATTGTCTTCATCATAATTATTATGCGATTTGGTCCTGAGGTAGATTTATCTAGCTATAATTGATTTTTATTGACCCGGAAGATCATTACTGCTCGCAGGCCGTTAATGAACATAAGCGTTTACAAAATAAAATATAGTTTCTTCTAAAAAATTTACGTTGTAAATAATGGCGGAATGTATACCTTCGTAAATTGCTCAAAATTGTATAAGGACAAAGTGGAGTATAAGAGGAGAAAACGTGCACTTAACTATAATATGTTAATGTTGAATTTATTATGTAAGTTGACTAAATCTATATCAGAGTGTACTTTTCTAGAGCTCACTGACGGCGGGTAACGGTTATATTATATTGAGGGTGGAAAAGTACACAGTACATTTATATATTACTCTTATCTAATAACAGTCTTCAGAACTTCATTTTGTAGGTCTTTATCTCCATTGGGTCCAGCTTTATGTTTTCCATTCCGTACAGGACCTTGTACGTTTTGAGACCGGTGAGGCTCACGGACGTCAGATTGGTGATGTGGAGCCCGCTGAATCTGGTCTTGGATGTGAATTTGGATGGCTTGGGCTCATTGATATCGCCGACCGAGCAACTGTACCCGGGTCTGTGGAGTACCATGTAACACTCGGCGCTGGGAAACAGGTCCAGAGCGGAATCGGTGATGGTTCGCAAGGTCATCATGTGGATACCCGGCGGGAAGTTCTGTAGGAAGCCTTGGTAAGACTTCACGTCCACGTCGCCCACCTCGCTGGTATCCATCACGTACACGTTCACTGGATAGTTCATCATCTTACTCAGAGTCTCAGCGGTGCGCGATGGCAACTGGTAGTCGTTGGCCTTCTCGTCCGGATCGAAGAGTCTCTCGTTAACGAATAACTGCTCGTTGGTAGCTCTCTTCGTTCTCGGATCGTTCATGGTTTCGAGTAAAAGTATGTTCTGGAACGTCGTGGGCTTGTTGTCGACCACGCCCTCGCCGACGCCGCGGAAGTCGTCGTATAACGTGCGTCGATCGAGCATCACTTCCAAACGTCCGGGCTCGAAAGCCGCCGATCCTTGCGCGTGATCCGTCAACAACGTCATCCGCGTGTCGCCGTCTTGCAGCCACGCCATGGTCGTGATTGGATAGTAATTGGCCTCGATGCCCAGTTTCTCGACCTTCACTCGTCTTTGGTACTGAAAACCGTTCTGGTCCGTGTAGTATTCGGGTATGTCGCCATTTTGTATGTCCGTCTGGATCCTCATGAACAGTTCGGTCTCTCTATTTTTCGGGGGGCTTTCATAGTCGACGGCGTTTTCGATGAGTATGGCGCGGGAGAGCACCGGATCGTCCACGTTGTATATTCTTACGGTGTGCACTAAGAAAGGCAAGTACATGGTTGTGATTTCCGTGGACACCGGGCCTGATATGATAATGATGTTGTCGTCGTGCATACTGTCCCAGGACGAGTACGGGTGCAATACGTTCTTTTCCGGGGCATCGTAGTCTGGCATGAAGAGGTAAGCCCCCGAATGTCTTTGCGCGCTTTGATAGGCACCGATTTGGACTTCCACCACATGCTTGCGCTTCATATTCTTACGGTGCACTTGTCTCAAGAAACCCGAGTTCCTATTGACGAGTAGCTTCAGCTCGGAATTCTCCAGCTGTATATCGCCAGGCATCATTTTTTTCGTAAGGAAGTTTCCATTCTCCGATTTCCTTTGCTCGCAATTGTTGCAGTAGACGATGCAATGATGAGAGGTGTTCCTATGCTCTTCGAGATTGTAGGTCACCGAAGTCAGGGGCGGCAATGTCGCGACGAACATGATATCAAAGTTGGTGTCACTTATGACGTGTTTGCCGTCCTTTTGGATATCCACGTTAGGAGTGATCTGGTATTTAACATGACGTTTCTTACGAGTGTCGTAGATCCTGATGTTGGTGGTGTTGGACATGAGAGTAATGATGTCTGTTCTCTCTTCTGCCAGCGA
Source organism: Myscelus amystis hages (assembly GCA_018244895.1). NCBI lineage: Eukaryota > Metazoa > Arthropoda > Insecta > Lepidoptera > Hesperiidae > Myscelus > Myscelus amystis. The sequence continues at coordinate 22,610 of DWQT01000242.1, read as the reverse complement.
GTTGAACAGTACAACTTTCTTCTTGTCGACATAAGAGATCTGCAGTTTCTTGACGGGTTTTCCATAAGTCTCCCATTCGACTTCGCTCTGGAGGATGCTTTGCGAGTGCAGTCTGTTGTCGGGAATCATGATGGCGGTAAGGGCCGCTTCTTGCAGACGAATGCAGTGGTACAGGCTGGTGAACAACTTCGTTCCGTAATCGTACATAACGTTAGCTTTCGAAGTGCCGGTGATAGCGTCATGGTGCTGGAATAGACCGAGATTCCTGCGAGCATTTATGAGTTGTTCGTACGATTTCTCCAACTTTTTCTCGGACGTTATTAAATCCAGACCGTGCTTGCTCGTTTGTTTCAAGTAATTGAAGACGAGAGTGAAGAGAATTTCGGCCGTCCTCAGCTGGTGTTCAAATTGCCTGGCGAGCAACTTCAGGTACGGTCGGGTGGTGTAATACCCGGACCAGTAAGCCGGTTTGCCCTCGCTGAAAATATCGGAATAAACGAAGAAGTCACCGCGAAGAGTCGGGATGTCCTTGTGGCGAATCTTCAACATGTCGAAATAATCCTGAGGGGTGCCGAACGACACGTCCGCGTTAAATATTTCCGGATGACCGTTGATGTAGTTGAACATTTTCATGTAGTTAACGTACTGCGCGTCGAATTCGGAGCCGTATTCGTAGCGGAAATCGTCGCCCAGCGGGACCAGTACGACGTTGTGGGTGGTCAGAGAACCGATGCGCTCGTACTCCTCGATCAGCGTCTTGGACTTGCTGTGCAGATTCTGATCCGTTATGTCCTCGTGTTTCGCCGTGTACTCCGAATACTCGCCGGGGATCTTTCTGAAGTCGAAACTAAGGCAGACGGACGGGTGAGGGCCGCAAGTGCTCTTTATCGAGTAGATATCGAACGGTTGGTTGTGGACAATGAGCGTGGGCTTGTCGGTGTCCCACCCGGGCGTCCAGTAGAACTCCTCGATCTGCCGCTGCGCCAGCCACTGCTTCCACGCGTAGTGGATGCGCTGGATGATGGCGCCTTCGAGCCCGCTTTTGTCCAAGATGTAAGGAACCGTCGCGCCGTGGCCGAACGGATCGATCGACCAGCCGATCTTCGGTAACACTTCCAAGTACGTTTTCACCCAGTGATGACCTGAAATTCGCATCAGCATACATTAAAACGTATGGCCTAAATCCTTATAACTATGAGAGGAGACCCGGTCCAGCAATGGACTACTAAAAGACTAAATATAAAATTCATTAAAACACTTATGTATATTAATGATACAACAGGATTAAAACACACTTATATATACTTATATTAATGCTAGAAAATGATTTATTTACTTTACTCGCAATTGAAATGAATGATTGAAATGAATAAACAATTTTGACACGATAACTAGTTTACGTATTTATAATTACACAACTCTTTATTTGTTATTGCCGTCATAGAACGTTTCCAAGGTGCCATGGTATAGGAAAAATATCATATGTCAGTTAATAAGAAATGTATGTTTTATGATCTTCAGTTTGTTTCCGAATTGTTTCGAAAAGCGATTAAGTTTAGCAGCGCTCGACCTGTCTATCACCCATCGCCTTCTGAACCGATAAACCTGTAGGGAGCGTATAAATAGCTATGAAAGGTTTAGTTCGATAATAAAACAATAATGTATTCCTAATACATTTGCTGTTAATTTTAAGTTTTTAAAGAAGTGGTCAATCACATACAAATGTATACAATTATATATACATGTAGTTTTTGAACTTTTTGCAATTGATTTATTACAAATCGTTTGAAATGTAATGCAAAGTAAATACGGTTGAAAACAATCATTACGATTCTATCTTGCATAATTAGCTTGTGCGAAAATCGCACGAGATGATTGAAGTGAATTTATTAGTAGTGTAATAGACAATGATGATTTAAAATCTATTAACAAAAGAGAAAAGTATTACAGGATGTTTTTTCTTTTTTTTATTGAGTATTAGGCTTGCGTTTGTCTGTAAGCTCACCTGATAGTAAGTGAGGTCCGGTGTGGGATAAAGCACGCTTGCCTAGAAAGTGCTTATTCAGTCTTGTTGTGAATAATCCCAAGTCGTATGTTGATAAAAAAAAGCCAGTCTTTGCCGTTGCAAGGCAGCACCGCCGGTTTTCATTATGACTATTTTTGTCGCGTAGCGCAGACAAGCGACGCGACGGCGCCAAGCATGGCTTCGCGATTGCGCACACGGTCAAAACTATTATACGATATCCATACATAGCTGATATTTAGGCGCATCAGAAACGGAGTTACAAAATGGGTTTATTTGAAACCGAAATTTGTTGCACAGAAGCCCAAACCAAAGGAATGGTGTCATGTGTGTGCCTTGAGATATGATCTTCGTAATAGGTATTATAAACAAGTATAATTTTGTTAGGGGACTTTAAAACTACTGAATCGATTTTAAAAATCATTTCACTTCTATCTAAAAAGATTATATCTGATTAACATCGTTCTATGCTGACAAGGAACGATAATTATTTAGATTGATGCTTCAATATTTTAGGACCTATTAATGATAAGGTATAACTTTTGTTTACAAGTTCATCCGATATATCCGATGCTATTGTGAAAGCGACGAGCGTGAAATATTCACCTTCAATGAACTGATCGAGCAGCGCGTAGATGTGTGTGCAAGCCTCGTCCGGCATGACCCAGCCACCCGTCGTGATTTCCAGTCGACCTTCCTTGATTAGCTTCTTCAGAGCCTGATTATCGGATACAGAGTTATGTTAATTTTTTCATCTTTACATAGTGTAAAACAGAGTCGCTTTCGCTTCCTGTCCCTATGTATGCGTAGATCTTTTCAACTACGCAACGGATTTCTTAATGGCAATAAGTAAAAATATAGAACATGAATTTAGATATTCCAAAGATAGCAGGTAATTTTCACTTCCCTATAGGAAAGGGGAATTGTTTTACTCCGAATTAAACTCGTGCGAAGCCGCGAGCAACAGCTAGTAATCAATATTCGACAAACGCCAGCTTTCTTACAAGTCAAGTCATTTACATTAATATACAATGTTCACAATATTGACAAAATAATACTTTTTTTTGTTAATGTTTCCATTTGACAAAACAATACATGTTTGATTTTCACAACGATTTTCACGTATCTGTTTATGCTGTTGTTAATTGTTAACGTTTATTTCTTCATGTTATCAATGTGCTTTTATTTAAAATAATAATAATAATCACACATACATACATACTCGTCATGTTCTCTAGAGTTCAAGACTGAATAACACATTTACTGTCCAAATATTTCGCAAAACAATACGAAACGCTACAAATGAGAGAAAATTAAAACGAGAAAAAGCCTCTGTAGAAAGCAATCGGTGCGAATTTGGTACTATGAGGAGGAAATATAAACATTTATTTTGTTCGGAGCGAGCGAGGCGGGGAGCAGGCTGTCGCGGTTAATGCACCGCTGCACGCTGGCGCACAGTGGAGCCTGTTGTGCCTTGTATTTTCAATTACTTTGAATGTTTTCGAGAGAGTCGCACAGCCTTGCCATTCTTCGAAATTCTACGTTACTTGCCAGCTACACAAAACATCGAGTTTACAATAACAAAATGTATCGATATGCAAAAGTTCTCATACGTACACAGTATGCCAACAGTCAACAATGTAAACACATCGCTACGACACAGCTTACGCGGAAATGTATTTAGACCTCAGGGGTATTAGCATTGTCAAACAACATTTTCCCCACATACATCTATCGAAATATGACAATCACGATTGTTCATGATTGTTCATCTGTTGTGATTGTAGTGATTAAAAAGAAACGGTGAGTATAAAAAGATAGATAAATAATGATTCAATATGTACCTTCTGTTTGACGGGATGGGACCGCTCCCACCAAGCGTTCAGGAAGGATATCTCGGTCCAGATGAAAGTCATGTTAGGGTGCTGGTGCAGTTTGTGTACAATGTTGTTGATGATGTTCTTAGTCTTCCAATCGAAGTAGTGCTCGAAGGTCTTGAGCCAGCCGGGGTCGTTATGAGAATGCGGTACTACGATCACCTGGAATATTTTCATTTTTAATCTGTAAATTGTGCTTAATTGATTTTACTGAGCTATTTCGACTCAAAAACGCATATAGTCCTGCTCAGATAAATGTTCCATCCATCCATAAACCAGAAAGTTAACCTAGTGTACCAAAAATGCAAGTGTATATTATACAATATTGGTATTTACTGGTTAAAATCCAATTTATAAGAGGACAAAAATTCAGTACTCGCAAATAATTTGCATCGAATTATTTTTCAGCTTTCATTCGCAAAGCAATAAAACTAGTTGTAGCGGTTGATTCCGCTGTATTTGACCTACGATGGAATTATCCAATTCGCAATGTAGCAAGTTGAAAAACCAATTAAAGCCAGATTACATAGAAGGGTTTTACAGGCGTCGTGCGGTTTTTATTTTCAACCGAACGAACGAATATGTCCATGCAGCGAATTGCAATTAGTCTCGGCGTGAAGTTCAACTTCAGTGGGCGCTAGTTAGAGTTGGAATTGTTCGAATGTTCCTTTAGAAAAATTCTACACAATTTTCCATACAATAACTAGTTCTCGTGCAAAAATTCGTACAATAGAAACCTTTGATAAGTTTACAATCAAATTATTTACTCTGCCATATTACGGGAGTGTGGTAATTACTGTCACTCGATATACTCAGTCTCGAGGGTCGTGCGAAATATTAAATTTGAATGCAAAATAGATATAAATGCGGTACACCGCTTCAATCATTATTCGAATTACGATGTATGCTCATTGTCGGATGTCGTTGAATTTCAATGGAAATCAAATGAAGCAAATAAGTATGTATATTATGTAATGGTATAGAATCATATTATTACATCCTCGAATTAGAGATTTTCTATGAAGCAACTGCTTTGAATATGTCACAAATCAATTGACAATAGTGTAATGTCGGGGGAAACGATACCACAAGCACGCCAATACGTACAAAGGATTTTTATTTTTACTATTTGCCATTGCTCAAGTTTCACAGGAATATTTTAAACTATTAACCGGTTTATAAGGACTGAGATATTTCGCACTCGGTGCTTTCTGCCAACCCCGTTAGGTATCTGGCGTGATGGTTATGTATGTATGTATTATGAATTGAACTTTTGTTTATGTACAAATATCAAATTTACACAGGTTCAAATTATTCGGACTACATTTTCAAACCGGATCCAATTAAAATTGTGGTCCATCGATATATTTAACGCGGGAACACTTATTTAACTGCGTTAATTGATTGCTCTCGTACGGATGAGCCTGAACACGATTCGGAGTAGCGCCATTAAATATATTAAAGTGCAATTTACATTTGAATAAAATCAATGTCAATTTAATGTGAGATCGAGTGTAAAAAGACCGAGCTGCTATTAATATTGTTATAAGAATATTAAGCTAGTTATACATCCCTACATTTTTAGCTAATTTAGTGGTAAAAAACTTTATGTAACGCATTTGTCTGTAATAATAAATATATAAATAAATGTAATTGAAACAAGTCTCAGTACATCTTATTTAATTATAACATGAATAAGTATAAAAAATTACCTTCAATCTGGGTCGGCCGCTATCGTTGCGAGTCCTTTCATAACGGTCTTCAAAGGACTTGTCCCAAAATTCCTTAGTCCGTAGCCAATTCGGCTGAAAAATTACGAGAACAGATTAATTTCGGGATAAACGTTTAAACCAACAAAGAAACCCATTGTTAGTTGTGACACAAAGTGAAATGTCGCCAATATCAGTTCACAATGTAGCTTTATGAATATTGTATTTCATTTCCAAGTAGACAACAGTGCTATGGCGCACGGGCTTAATAGTATTTTGGAGATGGATGATATCGCATCGAAGTCTTTATCACAATGTAAGATGATGGAAGTGGCAAGCTACCTATTTTGATCTTCGCACTCCGGGGATCGAGACTCTGAACACGTGCCATGGGATTTCTACCTCAAGACGACATAATATAAGCATGAATAAGAGAAACCAATGCGAGTAAAATCTTGCCGTTTACATTCTAAAACGAGCTCGAGCCTGCGTGAAATGAGACGATCAAAACATTGATAACAACGACGATCAGACGATATGATTTAATTATTTCCCCCCAAATCTCATTTCATTATTGGCAGTGGGAAGTCTACGTAAAGTTCCAATGAACATATTTTTTATTTGCTTGTTACCAAGGAATTTTGCATACCTTGTTTGCCAATAAAAGTTAATAAATGCTTACGTACTATATGATTGCATGGTTACTGCATTTTGTGGACTTCAAACAATAAATAAATTTGCAGTATTCGTTGGAAATATATTTCACTTTTCAATCTGAGTTTAATGAGGGAGAACTTAGAAAAAACATGTACATATATGTACGTCTATGCCTGATTTCTTTATACCTATATGTACTTAAAACTTGCGTTGCATTGAATCTTTATATACATAATATGTACATTATTATGTTGTAAGTATGTAAAAGCAGATAGCTTCTGGCTTTATTATAAGTACAGATATACATATCGACTTAACTTTTACCTTTCCACCGTCGATATGTATGTGAACGAAATCAAAATTATACTACTATAAAATATGGTTAAAGGTTGGATGTGCAATGTCTGTTAGTCGCTTCATTTTCTCTACTTCACTAAACTTGAAAGCCTCGAAATATATTCAATTCACCTATGTTTATGTGGCATGCTTTGTTGAATATTTGATCACAACTAAAATAAAAATACTACCGATAGATTTATTGGATAAAAGTTTCCAATTCTAACGTTAGATGCACTCGGACAGTGCAAATTTAATTTTAGATTATTCCTCTCAGGATCTGCCGTCGGGGAGCGCTTTCGTTCCAGAATTTTGTCAGTACATTTCGTATCCGAATATAATTCAGAGAGTCTTTTATCTGTTTGTTTGTTATATGCATTTTAATTAAAACGAATTGAGATTGCTTCGTTATGGTTTACTTCTGAACTTCTCGTTTTGAAAAGTTTTAAAAGTCCATAATTAACGCGTCCTAGGAAAATCTACCCCAACAATATTCATAAACAACGCTATCGAATGAGTGTGCGGTTCTAATGAGTAAATTCAGAAAATGTATTCCTTGTAACGTAACATGCTTTGCAAACTTTTAAGTTCTTTAATCGTAAGGAGCCGTTAATATCGCGTCGGCGCTCTTTTGGATATACCCGGAGTTGAGAGTTGCCGAGCTATCAAATTTACGCTATCCAAGCCTTCAGTTTATTGTTTTACAAACTACTTAACAACTAATTATTCTCTGTATCGTTACTGTGACCCTCTCGGGAAAGTGGCGTAGTAATTGAATTTAGGGTCATAGTCTAGTGATATATAAAGGTTCAGTGGTCCCAAATATTTCAAATTCAAAGTAACTGGAAGCGCTAATACATATTAGTAGTAATACTAGTAATAGATATGAAAGAAGATGAAAGAAAATGAAAGATCTCTTATAATATAACGTCAATAAGCAAGTTCATACGCGGTAGCCAACCAGTTGATAAGCTCCTTATAAAATTGAACACAACTACATAGATAATTTTATACCCATATCAAAATTTAGAACTTTATCACACAAATATTTGTTCTGTGTGACAATCGAACGCAGAACCATTAGTTCTGAAATTTAGGTTCCATAGCCACTGGACCAATGAGAAAATCGAGAACATCGCAAATAAATTTGACGTACCAGCAATCTAATATTGGTAAAATATCTGAATATTAGACGTCAAAGTGTTAAGCAGCACAGCGAAATTTCGATAATTGGACAATCGTACAAGCATTCCTCCGGCAATTAGCTTGCGTACTGCTGCCAGTAATGTTTCGAATTGGTATTCAAAGCGTTAGTGTATTGGGCTATTTGCACCTTACGTCTCGGTGAACGTGAGTGTCTGAAGCTGTCAAGCTCTGTAACGCCTTTAATGGACCAGCACTTGTGAATCTCATACATGGTTTGAAAAAATTTTCAACAATTCAGTTTTCGTCTTTGACTGTAATGCAGAACATATAATGATTAAAATGGCAAAGTTTCTATTAATTTTAATAAGAATCCTTTAGTAGTAAGTGCAGCAAGGTTTTCGTCGACTGTCGTCGCTGTCGGTGTTGCTAATAGTCACAGTGTGGCACTTAGATGCTGCGAACGGCTCTTCCACTTGGCCGGTGTTGCAAGAATTGAAGCAATCAGCTGAATTAGTCTTCAATGTAACGTTTCGGTGTTCACAATTAACATCACCGAAACCCTCGAGGTGTATTTATTACAATCGAAAGCACATAAATATTACACGCGTACTACTTGGTAACGTTACGGTTTTATAATGAAAAAAAGATTTGTTTTATTAAATGTCGTATTCAGTGACGTCATATAAGACGACCTATTGAGTACTAAGCTTATGATGGTCATTATTTAGTAGAAGCTAAAGACATTATCTCCTGTGTGCTCATTAAGAGCTTATCTAAGCTTATTCCGACCCTCTTTGCCCAACGCAAACACGTAATGTTAACAAAATAGTGATCAATGACAGTACTATAAGTGAACACTTCTTAGTTATAATAATACACAAGAAACTAGTACATTGCAAGTTATAAAACACTCAAATCTTAATATCCAGTCGGTTATTTGAACGGATTTCTATGTAACTTATTCGAAATTATTATCCGTTGTTATTGTTTATTTATGTAACCCAATGCTCTAGGGGCTATCCTGTGTCTCGTATCTTTATCATATTTACCGTGTAGTGAATATGATTTGTATAATGTAATTACGGTCCGAAATGCTTCCCCTACGTCGCACTAAAGCAAATGAGTCAGTCAAGTGGCAATGCTTGGAAGGGGAAAAACGTCACTGTAAATTTAGATGAATTCTTTGTTGTGATTCATATCGAAACATTCGCAGCGGGGTCGATATTGAAAATATAATTGGTATGTTATTTGTAATTAGTCACATAGATTGAGCTGTGAAACGTTAGTAGCCTTATTGTTCGTTTTGGCCCTTTGAATTTTGAGCCATACCATAAAGCACATTAAGCGATCGCAGTTGATAGTCTCTGTTCTGAACCTTGTTGCGTTAAGTGAGATCATTCAAGCAAATTCCTGGTCAATAATGTGCTGTTAGGGATTGCAATTCGGAAAACAGGCTCCGCTAATCCAGCACCGCTAATGGTTCACGAAATCCGCCCGCGGTATCAAATGGTGCAGCGGAGCGGAGTAAGTTGCGTTGCTGTGTCCAGAAGTGGGGAATAATTTATTACATTGATCCACTTTAGAACGATGAAGCAGTCAGCCAATAATACACTTGTGTGATTAACATATAAGTACCGTTCGATATCGTTTAAGTCGTCAAATACACGCGCACTCCCAATGCTAGACCGACGAGGCTCGTAGCGGGGCCCGAAAAGCTTATTTCCTTTCACACTTTAACATCGTACATCAACAAAAACAAAAGCGATTAAGAGCATTGACAAGCTCAAAGCGGCCTTTGAGCGTGTTGCACGTCGGGTGAGGAGTATTGACGTTGCGGGCTGAAACTTTGCCGGTAACGTGTGAAAAATTGCCAACCTGACGGGATTCATCAACCTTTGGATTTTTTTTTTTCAATTTTTTCCATCGATTCCTGCGCGCAGCAGGTGCACAATGCGGACCGCATTTGCAATTTTTCGATCAAGACAGGATTGTATAATTTAGTATTCAAGTGGGAGGAAGGTGCGCCTTAACGAAAAATAACCTAACTCTATGACGTAAATGTTCTTATATCGCGAACGATGCGATCTTAATTCGTTTAACGGACCGTAATAATGTGGTTCTACTACTTACTTGGAAGTCGAACGCCGGATAAATAATCGCCGTATCAATGTCCGCCGAACTCTCCTTCACAACTGGACACTGCTCTGGAATTACCTGAAAATAATTCGACTAAAATGAGACGTAAGATGAATGGGAAATTTATTTAACTTTGTGATTGATAATATCACATAACTAGGTGCAAGCAATGCAATATGACTGTAACGATTTATTGGAATGAAAAACAGTTTACGCATACGGTCTTCTAATTTCGTTAGTCCGTTCAGTTCAAGTTGCCTGGAAAAAGCTGTGTATAGTTTTTTAATGTTGTATGAAAAGGAAAGCGCCGTGTAACAAACCACCTGACCCTAAGTGCTCTCCGCAGTCCACAGGCGCTTGTGTCTACAACCTCGGGTAGAACTGAAATTCTATTTGGGATCATTCACGAACGCGGCGCGGCAATACACCCTTCAAACAATAATTCAATAACCGCTTCTGCAGTAAAACCCCTTTATATCTATATATGGTAGGTACGTTTTGTATTGTCCATTAGTAAAAATAGTTTTGTGAACAAAAAAGGATATCGATCAAATTACATTTTTTAATTAAGACTACACAATTTATTTCTTGAATAATTGTTATACTTTCTTTCCCAAATCAATCGACATTTAACCTCGTCTCTCTCTCCTGTCCACTATCAATATAAGAATCGTAAGGCCTTACTACTAGTCTAACATGTTGAATAAGTGTAGCTTGGCAAACTGCCTTTTATTAATGTCGTGGAGAACTGGAAGATTTGGCACTAATGAAGGTAAAAACGTCTGAAACGAATTAATGTTAATTTAATTACAAAAGTCCGTTAATAATTGTTAATAATTTAATAGTCCATTCTTAGGGGCTACCCATTTAAATGTGAACCAAAGTTTCGTGTCAAACATACATTTGAGTAAGTGATTGTAATTTAATCACGTAATCCGTTTGATCAGTAAACGAAAAACACGAATGACAATAATTGTAAGTATTCCCCGAACAAAGGTAGAGAGAGAGAGAGAGTATTATCGTAAAACCATTGCAATAAAATCAAAAGAGTTTTCATTCTCGTTTATAAGTTCCATAGCAACGTCTGTGCATTTTCCAAGATTTTAGCTAATTAGTTTCAATTTCACAATTATTTCAAGTGTGTAACGCACGGGGCAATTTACTGGAAGTTAATCATGAAATTGGAAAATATTCACTGCGTAACATGCACCACACTAACAACACATGTTTTTCAATAAACTAAATGTAAGGCACATGCGCCCCGACAATTCCTTTCCTTTGTCACTTTTATTCTAAATAAATATTAAGCCTCCTAGCAAATAAAATTAGTACAAAATAAGTCATTATTTTTCGGTCTAAGTAACGGCAAACCCTCAATGTTTTTAATAATATTCGTAACTTCCCGTGACGGGGACTAAAGAAGAAATAATATGATACGCTGTGTACAGCGTATCATATGCATCAGCGTATCAGCGTATCAGCGTAATGTATTACACAACAGTATTTTGACAAATGCTGGGATGTCACATCAGGCACCATTTTAATGGTAGTTACAAAAAGACACAAACACTTCATCATGCACAAATGAGAAATAAAATACTAAGTACTAGTTATTATAAAACGTAAAACGTATGTAAATTTACTAGCAATAAACGCACGCTACTCTCCATTTTCCTTGTTACTCTAGAAATTATCAGTATTGTTTGCGCCATCGAACATAATTAGAAATAGACGAAGACCAACGTCTACTTCTTTCGTAATTGGACATCAGGAAGTATGTACATTGATAGTCACTACAGTTGGAATTACAAGTTTGTTAAGTGTCTCCACAGTGGTGCAGATATTTCCGAACCACCGTAGTTTACTAATGAAGTAAAAAGTTCCAGCTAGCTCGTTATTTATTTTCAAAGAAAGCCCTCGTCAATCCTGAATATGTTAGTTTCCCGGATAGCCCGGTCCACGGATCGTCAAAGGAAAAATCGAATAGAGACAATTTAAACTTACATTGGCAAGAGGGTAGTTCTTTCCGCCGAAGTATGGCGCGCGCGCCTTCCCGCTAGCGTCATCAATAGCGATTGCGTTACCTGTAACAAAGTTAAATTAGCATTATTACGGCTGCATCTCGTAGTAAAGTTCAGCTGTTTATAAAGTTAAGCAACGCATTTCTTCTGCACTTAGAAGAATGTTTGCTGAAGCTTATTGAAACTCGTCAAAGTCTCCAAAACGATTGTTTGGGAAAAAATTGGGCTATTCGCTATCGAGTGAAATTAAATGGTCTCGCCTTACACATGCAGTGCAGACTCTCATTCGATACTCATAATTGCGCTGCTGAACGAATAAAAAGACGTTTTAATTGATAAGAATCAGTAAATTAATCCGATATTGCAATCCGTAAATATGTCAGCTCGAGTTAACTTAATGATACGTCGGGCTTTCCCGACGCAATGCTAAAAGTGGATTCGGGAAGGACAATATATAAGGGAGAAGGTTTGTTTTTCGGTCATCAGAAATAATTAATCTACTCTGTATAAGGATCACTGTTAAAGATATGATGAGCGATTGTAAACAGTATTAAATACATTATATTCGAGTGCTGAGGAAAAAAGTCTTTATAGAGATATTATATAAATTCGTGTAACAATTTCAACTGAATTCTCGAAGCTGGTACGTGAGTACATGCGGTATTCTTAAGTACTGAGCACATTGTACTGAAGGACACTAGTAGGTACTGTCTTTCATTCCCGCCATTGTTACAACAGCTCGCCACACGCTTCTCTCTGCAGGGATCGTACTATTGCGGGTTTCTATTAGCAATTTTGCAATTATTTGTAGTTTAATATCCTGACGGTAGTAATGGAACTCTAAAATATCAATGTAAATATAAAATTTGTTTAAATTTTATACTCGTCGTTTTTATTGTTCACAAAATTTTGTCACATAATCAGTATAATATAACCAGTTTATAACTACGTATAATCTGTGAACATTTTGTTTACATTTTCACGGAGTATTTAAAACATATTTCACGACCTTAAATGTTCGCAAAATAAGCCTATCCATTCAAGAATATCGAAGTCGACAACGTTTCAGTCATTAATACAATTTACAAATGAATTGTAAATAAGTTTCTCGTACTTATTACTTAAATAATCGAAGTACTTAGTTCTGTTTAATATTTCGAACAAATAGCTAGATTAAAATTAATGTAATTGAAATTATTTAATTCAATTCAGGTAATCTATATATAAATACGTGATGCAAAAACTTTGGACCCTTTTTTACGAAAATTGCGCGAACGCAGGAGCATAGAATTTGGCACACTTATAATTTATGTGTAGGAGAAGTGCACAACGCTAATATTTTTCAATAATAATGCTTATAGTATACATTAAATCAATAAATAAAACATTACACACACTACAATGCATTTGACACACACAATCACACGTATTGGTTACCTGTATACATATGTCATGTCATACACTGAATGTCAAACAGAAAAGTTTTATTTTACATATGTCATGTCATACACTGAATGTCAAATAAAAAAAAAGTTTTATTTTCCCATTTATTTAATATAAAAAAATACCACATGAAATACCGCTCGCTTATACAAATTTATTATGGTCGAATCTCGACCACTTGGCGACCTCTAGTTATCATGAGATATTTGATCAGCCAGATTGTCATAGTCAATTGCTAGCCTAATATGCAATGTAAAACTCTTGTTATGTATTATATATTATGTATTTAGGAACCTTAAAAATCTCCATGAAAATAGAAATAAAAAATGAACATCAAATCATTTTATACTTTTTCCATTCCATTAGTGAATAATGACAATTAAGGGTGAGTATTTGATCAAAACCCTTTAAAACATGAACTGATCATTTTGTCGTGATCTAAATAAATAAACACATAATGTACATTAGAGATATTTTTGTTTCGAGAAAAGTTTCGAGTAACAGCGCCATCTGTTGTTGAATAGTTTGCAATAAAACACCGCAGCGCAGAGGTTCATTTTCACTTTCCTTGTCTTTGACCTTTTTATATTTCTCATTTAATCTGCTCGTATCGGATATCAGTCGTACAAACATTTTGATTCCCGGAATCGTTGAACAGTCTCGATGCTTTTATAATACGACATTTATGCGAGTATCGCAGGAAAGTCTGCAACGTGCTACTGATTTAAGACTGTGTCCTTATTCAGCCTATTCCTCCTTTTCCGTTTATTCTGTTCGTACGAGTTGTAATGACTATATAAACCATCGTTTAAAGCCGTTATCCACAACAGTTATGCGTTATCTACACCATTCCACGTGTGTATGTAATGTACATTATGTAATGTGTAATTAGTAATGTGTATGTAATGTACACTTAACATTAATTAAATAGATACTGACACACTTTTGAAACCTACTGCGGGATGCATTTTAAATTGATCAAAGAAATAATATAAAATCAAGCTCAAGGGCTTGTAACGAGAGGGCGGTTCAATTTAGAAGCAGCAGGTTTGTGAGTATGATTTAAAAACAACAACAAGCCCACAATGCATGCGGATACAGGCCAGACCGGCTACATATTCCACAACGACACAACACGTCATTAGTACGCGTCTAAAGCAGTTGCTTAATAATCCAGAAACGACGCGTACGTCGCGAGCGCCTCCCCTCGGTTTATGTGATCATAAAAATATTCATAATATTCCACCCCAGCGTGCGGGCCGCTCCGCGCCGGCAGCGCCGCTCCGATGAATCAAATAGCAACAAATCATCGCTCGTGAAATACGGCCGTGCACATTTAATTATAAAATTACGATATTCGTTTTCGTACAACTGTTGTCTCACTGGGAATGTTCCAATACTAGTTGCATGTGTAACTAAATACGAACACATGAATCTGTTCGCTGCATACCGGCAGCGTTGGAATGCCCGGTGACGAGCGACGGACGGCGAACGTTCCGTCCGTGGGCTCTCGTGTCGAGCGACGGCGTGGGCATCACGCTGGACGGCCAGAGGACGGGCGCCGGCCGGGCCGATTGCACCGCACGGTTACGTACTCCGCCTTCGACGACTCCCATTTGTGAAAATACAGAAAACAACAATAAATTGCGCTACGTTTTAATGTTCCGTCGTGCGATCCGATTCGGGCCGCTGTCGGAGTATCGAGTGCCCGTAAATCACCGTCTCCGCATGAATCACCACATATCTCTATGCAATAAAAGATACAGATCTCTGCGCTCCGCAGCGCCGTGTCTACAGAGCGCTTACAGTGCAGAGGGTTTCTAAGAATTACTTCTCCAAAAAGTAAGAAAACTATTCTTCAGACCAATATTATACATACCTACGGTGTAGGTAATAAAACGAGCACTTATAGATCTGTGATCGGTTAATTTTGATGATGCGAGCGCGGCGCGCTTCCCTAAGTAGATCGCGAGACAGACTATTTGACGAGCCCGTGTTATAAACTTCATTACGATTCATACAGGGTTTAAAATGTTTAATATGTCACGCGAGTAGCAAACAAAAAGGCAGCAGTGGCGAGAGTCAGCTCGGGCCGCCTGCCGGCACGTCGACATCGGGCGGGCTAACTTATTCAGGCGAGATTATTATATTAAGACCCACAGAAGGCTACACTCGAGCCCATAAAAGAAAATTTGCTTTTTGGAACGTATTTTTGATCTAACCTTATAGTACTGTAGTAGATACTGAGCTGCCGCTCCAGGACGTGCATGGACGATTTCCTTTCGTTGTTTTTATTTGGTACACGTGGGTTAGCGTCGGCCGGCCGCTCGCCTGCGCGTGGCCGACGAATGCGGCACGAAGTGTACTCGCAGCTTGCTTGCCTAGAATACAAACGTCCACTCGAGTTGTATTACCGTACGAACACAAATACAAAAGTTCAGTTTCATGCATTTATATACTTACATTCTGGTATACTCTGCAGGTCATCAAATATAATAAATGAATGAAACATTCTGACTGTGGCAACGTATCGACCGGCGGCGACTCCGGTCAGAATGATAACTCGTAAGGTAGGTCCTTCTCGAGGACTGCGGGTACATGTCTGCGGGCCGCAGGACCGCTGCTCCTGCAAATAGAGGTGGCCTAGGTCCCCATGTACGTATCTGTTTAGGTCTGCCAAGACAGCTCTGTTACCATGCTATAACACTACATAAACTTAAAACAGCTTGCATTGAGTCTCGAAAGATAATGGATTGTTGCGCTACTTTTGTTGAGGGTTGTTTACTACCCAGACTCATCTCAGAGCTAGGATCGTTCGATACGAGTACCTCGGCGTATTAAAGGCTTAAAGTTTGTAACAGAGAAAAACTAGAACGATGAAAGTTTCAACGATATTCCCATCGAGCTGCAGCGACGGCAGTGTCATAGCGACAATGTTGATACAGCAATATATTGCGGAATAAACACACTCAATATCAGTACTTACTGTGTTCAATAGAACAGAGTTAAGGGGCGCGGCAGGGAGAGACACGAACACGCTGCGTTTGAACAGCGTTGCAGCGGAGAGCGGTGACGTGCGAGACCGATGCCGGTCGAAGCGTGGACGACGCGCCACCGGCCACGCAGCCGCTGAAGCAAAACGCTCGGTTTACTCGCCTTCTTATTGATATATTGTTTCTTATCACATATAACAGGCATCTACTTAATATTAGATGTAACGTCGTCACAAACGGTACACTTCATTTTAGTTCTAACAGCCGAGCGATACATAGTAAACGGCTGCGGCTACGTTCGTTGGTTCGCCATTGATATAACGGGTATATTTTATTTATACGTAAAGTCTGAAAATACGTTGTTACGATTTCATTGATAGATGAAATAGTTTGACAGGAGATCCTTCAAAAAATCGGGCAACCCTCGACAAATACCGCCTCACCGAGCGTAACGGAATACAAATCCATACAAATATTACAAAGTGTCATGCCGGGGTGAACACAGATTAGGAATTTGCTGGAAGAGTCTATGAATATTATCATTTTTAAGAACTGGAGTAACACTTAATTACAGTTCAACTCGAGTTACGCAACAGTAGCTCATAAATTTGAACAAGTAATACTTGGCCGCAACCCTTTTTTGAGGCACAATGCTGGGCAAAACTCTTAACCGAACCTGCGAGATATCCGGAGCATATTCCATCGCGGCACTTCAGTGCGGACGGACGGAGGCCGTTCGAGGTATGCAAAGCAATAAAAGGAGTAGTTAATATATTTTGTTTTATTAAGAAAGTAATGCTTCTCACTAAATACTAAGTTAAAGTTCAAAGAGGTTAAAAGGGCGGCGGGGCGGCCGCATCCAGCCGCAGCGTCCGCGCGGCCGCCCCGCGCCCGCCCCGCGCCCCCTCGTGTCCACAAACTAATCCGGCCACTTAGCGGATCAACGGTCAATATTTGCGGCTCGCCGCCGAGGGGCGCCGTACTCCGTTCCTCCTCGTGTTGTACAAAAATTAAATCTCTATTGTCATTTAAGTGGTACGGAGCGGAGGACAACATCGGTCGTTTTATTGGTGCAATCACGGATATTAACGTCACGAGACTTCGAATACTAATGCGACACTTTTCAAAAGTGGAAACTCGCCGTAGAGATGTCGACGGCGCGCTCCCGCCGCGGGCGGCTGGCGCACCGCTGGCGGCCACGTCAAGGACACAATCACCACGTTTTAAATCTACCACTGCGGTGAGCACGCTATGGCACGGTGTGCGAACAGAAATAAGATCGCTGTCTTATTTATATCAGACTGCACTTCTCAGTTTAACTTCCCGAATGCTTTAATAAAAAAACTTAAAAAAAACTCAGGAATTTATTTTGTCCAGTTTAAAAAGCGTGGGACCGTGAACCGTTCACGAAGCATAAAGATATCATTATAAAGTACATTTAACATTTGTAATCATAAAAATAAACTTATATAAACTTATATCGTACAGAGTTGGTGAATTTCCTATAATCCTTTCTAAATGCTTAGTTAGGGACGTCATATAATGAAACTTCGTGCAAATCTCATGCTGGTTGACCCCAAGATTTCGAGAGTCCCGTAATATATGAAGCGTACTGCTTCAGGCTCGACAAACGTGCTATGTAATAGGTATACCAGCTGTTATCTGTCCGCTACCTTAGGCTCAAGTGAGCTGATTGTCGATTGATTTTCTAGCATTTTATATTGCCTTTATAATTTCGAACCTCCTAAATGACTCTCTAACCGCTCGGCCACAGCTACTGGCGGCGCGACTTGCCGGTCGCTGTGGCAGTCGCTGTGGCCGAGCGGTAAGGACTAATAATACAAGCGACTACCCGAGCTAAAACTTATCCTTTTAACTATCTCCATTTGAAATTTCATCAAAACCGACACATATGACATAGGTAAATGTTGCGTGAATTTTGGTCCCGACAGTAGGCAATTTTGAAGAATAATAAGCATTGATTGTATTTGATTGTTCATCCGCAGCCAATCAGTGCCGAATGGCGCCAGCTCGCGCGCCGTCTGCGGGCAGCGCACGAGGTAGCACGCTACCCGTAGTAGCTCGTTTGAGTTAATTTCAAAATCCACGCAGAGTAATATGATACATTAGTAAAGATAGCTAATTTTATATCACATTCGCTGGGCTTCATAGCGAGAACTCCCACTACTCTGTCCCCGCTGAAGATCGGGCCGAATTCGTGGATGAAGCAATCTTCATATTCCGCCAAATCCACGCAAATCAAACTGGGATCCATTTGCACCGCGTAGCTCTCGAAACATCGATCGTTGGCCGCGAGACGGAGGCTCAGACTATCGAAGTCATCGGTCAAGAACACTTTACGATCCATGGTGGCTACGGTCTTCCAAATGCTGGCCTCCATCGCGGCGCCGGCCCGCCCGTCGAGCTTGGCGGACCTGACGGGCGTCGAGTAGGCGTCGATGTTCAGCTTGGCCACGGCGATGTCGTACTTGGGCAGCGGCGCGCTCGCGTTGAACTTGTCGTGGATCCTCCAGAACAGTATCGGGTACGTGCGCGTCACGCTCCGCGCGTAGTCGTGCAGCAGCAGCACCCGGTGGGTCGCTCCCGGCTTCCGGCAGTGGGCCGACGTGACGATCCATTTGACGAGGATGATCGTTCCGAAGCATGCGAAAGACCAGGACTTCGAAGAGTTTCTGGCGACCGCCACGACGTAGGGAAACCTCTCGGCCAGCGTCCGAGTCGCGTTTTCATTCAGAGCTATGACCGCGATGGACTCGGTCGCCCGGTACGCCCCGCCGTTCGGCTGGTATTGCTTTTTTCGTTCCTCCACGGTGATGTCAGTGGCAAATTTAACCATCACGCCGACGGCCATTATGGCTACGGCTATGATAATGGTTAGAATTATACACGCTGCCTTCATATTTTGTTTTCCAGTAGACTCATATTTTTGAATCTTACAAAAAGGCGACGCTCGTGTAATGAAGGCGCAAGCCCGCTTGACAGCTGTGACAGGTAATTGACGAGTGTAACATACCTTTTTTATAAAGAAACGCGAATACAATTATCACGAGCAGCACCTACGCGTCGACTCTGTCATATCGACGGGCGCGCGGCGCGCCGAGCCGCCCGCACCCGCGTGACACAAAAAGACAACTTATGAAGCATGCCACAGCGACTGGCCGTGGCATGCTTCATAAGTTGTCTTACATTTGTTTTTATTTTGCCGCGCCGCAAGTCGCGCCGCCGGTAGCTGTGGCCGAGCGGTTACGCTTATCAGACAGCCATGTCTAAGATATTAACTTTATTACTATATCAAGATATCCTGTATATATCTAAATATATATAACTCAAAGGTTACTATGTATGTATGTATGTATGTACGTCAGTCTCATCCACGTGCGCATTGCAACGCGATCACGAGACTGTGCATTGTTCGGCGCGCATAATGCATCCGTTGTGGGTGCATGTGCATACTCGGTGCGTTTCAACACGCACGCTTGCAATATAAGCGTGCATAGGCATCCCCTGACAAAGGATTTCGATCAGTTCCACCCCTAAGGGGATAAAATAGGGGATGAAAGTTTGTATAACTGTTCTTAGGTTTTCGACTGATTGAACTGAAATCAAAGATTTAAGATCAATCCTGTCATTAGCGGCCAGAATCGCTAACGACTGGACCAACGGGTCAATTGATATCTGAATTATCAATAATTTGTATATATGTTATATATATAATGTACATAATATATTAAATGTAAACTCTTAATGTCATGTAAGTGATATCGCGCGCTTCGAGCCATAGGGGGCGTATGATCAAAAATGCATTTTTATTATTATGTCATTCATTTCTAAATTTATCAATACATAACCTCTCAATTCATCATATTAATAGGTTAATTATTTTTTAACAAAACAGTGAAAAAATTTGGTTTATTGCAACAAAAGTTATTAAGTTTTTTTTTTGTCTCCTGAAATGTAGCGTTTTACCTATACGGTCCCTATGGCTTGAAGCTCCCGATTATGATTTATCTTTTTTGAGAATAAATTTCTTTATACCTAATAATTAGGAGCAATGATATGAAGGATATTGGATGATATTTTAAGAATTTTCCTTTGCGGGTACTTGTAAAATTTGTAAAAAGTCAATATGCGGGTAGTGAAAAAACATGGTACAGTAGTGGAAATTGTTAGTCGGTTCAAGTGCTCGGCTTGACACTGTGTTTGTTCGGGTGAAGTGTTCCACGTTTAAAAGGCGTTTTTTTTTAATTTATCGAAGTTTATTACGTGCCAGCGATGCCGGCCAATAATGTTGGCAAATATAAGAGAATCAAAACCGGTGAGTGTTATTATAACCAAATTTCGCTGGTCAATAACCTCGTTAATATCTGTAATGACGCGCCCAGCTGTGGGGACAATAATGTGGGCAGGTAAAAATATATGCTCTGAACTAATTAAATCAAAGTTTAAAGCATAGTTTTCGAGAATGTAAAATGTACCAGATCTTTATTTAAATAGACAAATACATCATAATTTAGGACCTTTTTCGCCTCCGTTTTCCAAACGATTGTTTTTTGTTTTGGTTATTACTAAAAGTCTAAGCGTTGTGGAAAAAAAATATTTTTTAAAACACGCAAATTCCCATAACACTAAAACGTTTCTTCGCACAAATATGGATACGGTTCAATTTAACAGAATTATCAGTTCAATACATATTTCGTCTTTTATGGCGTACAATATTGTGAATTGCAGTTGGAATTATATTTATTATCACTCAATAATGTGTTTACACGATGTCCAAAATACACGCGAAATGCGATACGCGTTAGTGTGTTTTCAATGGACGATGCGCGCGAAAGGGAAATAGTTATTCATGCGTGCAGGAAAGAGAGGTCAGATTCGACGTCGATAATGAAATACGCAAACACGCATGATTGCTGCTAGGATGTTCAATATTTGTCGTTGTTACTATCGTAGGCCAGGAGGCTGCTATCGTCGAGTTGACTATTTCGTTGGCTTCAGTTTTCGTGGGTAGTCACAGACTCCCGCCTCTCCCATTCCCGCAGTCCCGTTGTTAACGAATAATTACCAACGAATTCTTATTAACACCTGCCTCTAACTGGATTGACATTAACAGTCTCTAGAGCCGTATGGGTAGCAGATGTCACGACAGTGCCGCTTGTGACTTCTGCCTGCTTTGCGCCTCTGTTAATATAAAAACAGACAAAGACATATAGCTTACAGAATTATAAGTTCAGTCCATATTATCCCTTTTACTGTATATGAATTTGGGAAATATAAATTATAATTATATTAACTGTTTATTATTACGTAGTTATTACAATAAAATTGACTTGCATTGAAACAGGATATTTGAAGTCAACTCATAACATGATTTTATCGCAACCAGCGCCCGGACTATGAACGTTATATTACTACGGCAACATAATTCCACGTATTTAGCTAAACGGTGTCAATTGACTGTTTCAATTCGAAGCGTTTCATACGCTCCCGTATCGGTCGTTCGTTTGGCGTTTTGATAATGACACCGTATGTGTTCACAGCGAGCGATACTCGACCTTATCGGCAACGATTTAAAGTTCAAAATCACTTGCAACTGTAATTTACCACATGAATATTTCATGTATGTGTAGTATCATTAGTAATGGTTGGGTATTCACTCTCTCGTTCCGACAGTCTGGGTCTTTCTCGTCTTCTCGCAATTTGTTTTAACAATGTTTAAAACAAAGACACTGCTGTTTATAAATAGCCTCTGGAGAGGCCGCTTGGCCGCCGGCCAGCGCCCGCTGGAGACGATCCACACTCCCCTACGGTATACCGTGATGTGTGTGCATGTACGTCGCTTTGGAAGTTAACACACACACACACATATAGAACTCAATAACGAACCACTTGACACAGTCACGAATTAATGATGTCTGAAGAAATAACTTTACACAAGACATCGGTCTCGAAGTAGGCAGTGTCCGTGTTATGGTTAGAGGACGGTCATTCGTTTTTGTCACTGGCTAATTCCCACCCACCCACGCCACTTCCTCCCCTGTCTGACCTCCGCTAGGTGAGATGCCGTAAAATGCGCTTCAGAAACGAAATACAACTCGCAATACGCATCTTTACGGACCTTCAGTTTTTATACACTTTGCGTTGCGATACAGGTGTTTGGGGGGGGGGGGGGGGGGGGGCAAACGTTTTTTTTTTTTTATTAAAAACGGCGCCGGCCGGGGCCCCCCTAAAATGACCGCCTCCTTGGG
>DWQT01000241.1:0-25904 GCA_018244895.1 Myscelus amystis hages | reverse complement strand
GATTTATCTTAAATAAATGTGATCAGTATTTAATATTCCAATTAAAAGCTTACATTCCAGCTTATCCGCGTTGAGTTCGACAGCTTCTCACAAGTCAATACCTACTCGTACATCGGATAGGCAACGAAGTTCTAATCGAACTACGTGAGCTCATCCTCCCTAACCAGAAACTTCGGTATTAAAAGAATAAAAAGTTGAGGAAGTTATCGACAACCTTTGGAAAATATTACAATTTTTGCTTAATTTTTAAAAACTGTGACTTGGTCGATCTATAATTTGTCTGTACGCTGTTATACTCGTAATAATTATGATTGCTAAAGGACCTTCGTACTTCTGTCTGCGAAAAAGAACTTACATGAACTTAACTTTGTTAGAAGAACTGATTTGACCGCACCCTTTGCTATACAAGACATATGTCAAATATCTCTGGATTCATATCCTTAATATATATGGGAACTTGGATTGTCCTAATAATCTAACCAAAGACTATGTTCGAGCACGTGAAGAAAATGTAGGTTGCGCAAACGTAAACAGAGAGTAGGTATAAGATCTGGAATGTCTTATCACATCTTCTTTTTCTTTGAAATGAAAATAAAGCTTCTAAGTTAACAAAGTTATCGATATGCTTTCTAATTTTCTAATTACACACCACCAATGAATCAAATCTTTCTCAAAATTAACAATAACTTCAATATAACATATGAAAAATGTAATGTGGAAAATGTAAGGCAAAACGAAACTGAGGACCCTATACAAAGAGATACACTGGAGATATTTTTTACTCCAGTCTTCTCAGTCTGAATACCGAAACTGCAGAACTCATTCCAGTGCAAAAATAATGTCATAAAAAATGTTAAGTAAACAGAGGCTCTGTTCTTTCTTTGGTATTACCGTCTCTCTCGTCTTTGAAACCAAGAAACATAGAGCATATTATACCCAGACATATTCTTTTCTATAAACCAGTAATAGTTCATGAGATCTTTCCGTTTTCTTCAAACTTAATTAAAGGGAAACCTAAGATATTTAATATAAATATGCTTGAAATTATTGTTATGGTATACCTACGGTATCAAGGTTGGCTGCAGAAATCCACGGGCTGCAGTGGCCACTTGTGTTTGCACATTTTCTACTTGCTCCACGCACACTCATAGGTGTTAACTTTGTTTTAGATAAATGTTAAGTCGTACGTAAATATTTTAGACAACCAATCTCTAGAATTTTATTTCTCTGCGTCGAAAAGCGGACGAGATGAGTAAAATAAAAACGCTGAGTCGCAAAAAATAAACGATAGTATGCATTATTATGATGACGATTTCAAATAGGGATCCCTAGTATTAATACCTTCTTGTCTACTTTGACATAGTGCATATTAGTCATTGAAAAAGATCCAATTTTAGTAACTAAACAAGCACTTGAGGGAAAAGCAATGATTATGATAGTATTTCTTAAAAATATTGGTATAATCATGTTATTTCAACACAATCATTATGTTTATAGTTGATTAAAGGATGATGATATGAGAACTAAAGATGAAGCGCTTATATGAAATTGTGGCGTTGTTAACGCGCTCTTTGATTGTTATTCTGCATTCTCATTTGAAGAAAGAGAAGGAATGTACGAAAAAAGCAGACCGCAGAGCGGTGATCATAGATCGCAGTACAATATCGAAAGCGGTGCAGTTGTTGCTTTAAGAAACTAGATGTACAAAGTTATTACAGAAATTGAAGTTTTGACTCTTTTCGTCATACAAAAATAATGCGGCTTGGCGTAAAATAACAAGATCATTTACTGTGTGAGTGATTGTAAAAAGATAATTTATGGAAAACAAATATTTTGGGTTTGATATATTGCTCTCATGATTTAAAATTGTTATGTATTTCCATTTCATGTCTGATGTCATAATCGAAATAACGTTCAAAAGTCAGACAGTTTTAATTTTCTGCCATTTGACTCATTGGTAGCACAGAACACTATAGCTCTGTAAATCATACAGCTGTCTTCACTCTTAAACGTTTTCAGCTGAATATCTCGAGAATTTCGGAAAGATTGCTTTTCCGCTTCAGTAATGGAATTTTAAACCAACCGCTCGGACGAGATGGCTATAAGAGTAATCTTCGTGTAAATGGCTTCAATTTGAAGAATATGACGAAATAAAACGTTCCCAATATCTAGGTATCATTCTATTTGGTTATAATGTTAGATTGAAGTAGTTTATTTTGACCTTATATATCAATTTATTGTACGTTATCACACAAATGCAATCTTGCAATGCAATCAGTTGTATCCACTTGTTATAGAATGTATAGAAAACTAATACAATATGAATAGGAGATTCTTGAAATCCGGCCAAAAAGATATTGCGTACTCAATAACATACCTAGAGCATTTCATAAGCTAAGGTGCTTTTTTACCACCATGATTTATTTCTAAAGTTATTTAAGTTACAACATGAAAGTATGGAATTTTTGTTGCTATTTTTTAGAGAGTGTAGTTTAAATACATTACTTAATATATTTTAGAAAGAAAATATGTCCATACTTTTATTAGTTTCAGGATAATATTTGGCCCTTCCTATTTTATAAATTTGTGTATTCATTTGAATACACTGATAAGCGAAAGTAAATTCTATGGACGAGATCAGAATGAAATTGGTATCGATAGAAAGAAAGATTATCATGGCTATTCTTCCTCCATATTCACCTGTGAGTGAGTATGAAAATTATCGGACAACCAATTTGAAAATTCCCTTTCAATCTGTATCATATCACTTTTGAATTTATCGCTATTGTATTCAGATTTGTTAGCCAATACATGAGTAAACACTGAATACAAGGTCAGGATAGTTAAAGACCAGATTTATTTTTATTCATATGTTTCTATTTGGATGTATTTATACCCTATAGGCAATAGGAAATATGCCTATAGGAAATATTTAATAAGATTTCAATAAACTTACATAGGAACATTAACATTGCAAAAAACATAGTGCTTCGATGGGGATTTTCTTTCAAAGAGCAAGCGAGCTAATTAGAAGTTCTACGAAATAGCGAAGTAACTGACGTCAGAGCTAAGGGGCAACTAGTGGCATTAATAGGGCATTACTTGCTGTGTATGTAGGGGTTACTAACGCAAAAGTAGAATTTATATACAAAGCGTAATAAGATGTTATGTTTATCAAGCATACATACATTTTACACAGTAATATGTACAGTAACGTATTATAAGTGTTCTGTCCATTGAAATATTCAGATTAAACACTCGTATTATTTAATAGTTAAGTACTCCATGCATCAAACGATTATAATGTTATATCTTATAATAGGTATTACTTAATAAGTGCTCGCATTACTTATCAACTGAGTATCCGACCCACTGAAATGCCGAAATATTATATTCTATCTATTGAAAGATCCAAAGTAGTGTGTAGTTATGGTAACATAAAATAAATAAAATTTGAGGTCGTGAGTGTAGCTATCCTAAATTATTGTTGGTATTACTATACCATAGAAATTATACCACATTTACCGTAATGAGACAATTAACGGTACTAATTCAATAAAGTTTTATGTGTGAAGGCACTGCGGTATAAGCGTTTAGGTATTCTGGTTGAAAGGCAGTCACACCAAGTTATCGGGTGTTCTTAGTTATTCCTCCCGAGCAGAAATGCATTCAAAACTAATGTCAAATAGAAATTGAGCATTAAACTTTGTGTAACTTTAAAACCTGTTAGTGTTACACATAAGTCTTTAATTTAAAATGACTAGTAAAGTGAATACAGGTATACTCATACTCGTATATGTGATAATATCAAATAAATAGTGTTATACATAATTATAATACTAACGTCGACTACACTTGTTCATGACCAGCCATGACCGCTTTACCTCACGTAGCCAGAAAACTCGCAACCTTTACAATATAAAAAAGCTCGCTGTTATTTTTCTCACAAAAATAATTCAACAGACGCCCAGTGTGATAATGACTGACCATTTATGTTACATTTGGGAATATAATTTAAACTATAATTTTATGCGCAACATGTTCAAACAAAAATGTGGAAATAATTAGCATAATTTAGACTCTGCTTTAATGCAGTAAATTTATACAATGTGTTCATATTTAAAATTATCTATGCGAAGAGCTAATTTATTTAAATTTAGATAAGAAATATTTAATGAGACAAACAATCTTGACAATAACCATGATTGATTACGCAAATCATCTCAGACGCTTTGTATATCATTCGCGGCCACAGTTTTCACTATGGGCATAGTCTATTTGACACTGGCCAAGAGTGTGGTGACAACTCTAAGGTAGGCCGATATCGTATCCCAGTTTTCTTACGTCCCTTAATATCTAGATGGTACCCTTGCTCATTGCGGTTATATAATAAACATACTAACATGAGCTTATGCAATACTGTACATATATTTCTTTGACTTCCTGAAAATCGAAGCGTCGTTTTTACTACGCAATAAACCTTTCAATGTTGAATTGCGTTTCGGCGCCGCGGGCCGTCATCCGACGTTTGTCAACAACTGAAGATACCTCAAAAGTTTTTTTACAGCCGTTTTAGTAAAATGTATGAGATGCTATTTTTCATAGAAACCATTTCGTCTCACATCAGCATACATTAATCGTTTATAGCATATCCTTCGGTATAACAGGAAACGTTAGTTATGATGGTATATAGCTATAAGCTATGTAGACGGTATACACAACAAAAAATAATATGTGCATGATATCAAGATAATAATTTAGCTATTATAGCAAAAAGCGCTTAAGCATTTGGTCGAATGCCACTGTGAAAAAATATTAGTTGTGTTCTTTTGATTCCTTTTTTTCACCATAAACAATTGGTGAACAAGCGTAATGCCTGTTATGAAAAAAAAAATGCACGGGTTACATAACATGCTCCCGAAAAAGCCTTCCTACGAAATGCAAATAGCCTAGAATATTTTTGTTTTGCTCCCTTATTCGGACTTTTACAAATACAAAGACGGAAGCCCCTTGCAAGGATTTTAGGGTGTTTTTATGGGGGTTTAATAACACCGAAAATAATAAAAATAAAGTCTGAAATCGAGTATAAAAGAAACCAACAAGGAAGGCATAGCATAAAAAGAAAGTGTTGCAAAGAATACAGCCTTCGTTCTCTTAACTATAAGAAGTATTACATTATTTAACCGCGATAGCTTAGTGCTTTGGATTTCAACCACTCACATCGGAAGTATATGTATGTAGATGGGGGTTCGATCCTGGCATGTACCTCTGGCTTTACAAAAATGTTTTTTTTTTAAACTCAACAGTAACGTGAAAAAAACTCAACGTTATTTGATAAAAAGTTTCATGTTAAGAAAAAAGAGAAGATCGGCTGATTAAAAAGTTACAGTTAAATAAAAAAGGTACACAATAAACTTCCTTGACATTTTCCTTCTCATTTTTCGAACGCACCGTGTTCTATATAAACTCGTGTCAGCGCAGGACAAAGAAACTGTTAGTTGTCCTTTCTTTTATACACCATAAAAGTCATCGACGACACTTTCAATAGCGATACAGATCGATGATATCGTCGCCCATCGCCCAGCGTATCGAAATTGTGTACAATCCTGGCGATTCAACTTGTCTAGACAAAGTCTGGGCGGGAACTGGGAGATTAAAGACGGAATGAATAGAACGGGCCTAGCTACTGAAAGAAAACGAAAAATGCCTTTACGGAGAAAGGCTTGTGCGCTGTCACGTACACTGTATTCTTATTTAATCTTTTTGCGCGAGGTTTTTTGAACGGGCCTTTGCCTCTCACAAAAATACGTTTCCCGACTAGAGATAATGACTCTCGTATACCTATACGAAATGCATATCTACATGTATTGTTTGTTTCTTTTCGGCTTTTTGGGAAAATTTCAAACGCACGTATGTATCTTGATTTTTCATTTTATGATGTGACAAATAGGCAATTCATAACGTTTTCATAACGTCACACAATATTGTTGCTGATGCGGCAGCCATTAATAACATTAATACGGCTTCACGACGCGAGAACCATAAACTTGAACAAACGAGAGAGGCGGGATACTTTTTACCGCCCGAGTTCCCATAAAAACGCAAGCCCTGAATTAGCTCGATTCTTTGTCACCCCTTTTGAACAACCCTAAAATTTCTACTACCACCGTCTTTGTCTAACAATAACCACTACATTCCCATCCGTTAAACTGCATCAAGGAAAAACAACGTAAAACCGCTCGAGATGAAACGAGATAGAATAAAATATATGCACTACTAGAGAGGACAGAGAGCGGCATACGTAGTAGTAGCCATGAACGTGCGACTTGCGACGAGAGCGAAAGAGAGGAGGGAAACCCTCGTGTCGGAGCGAGAAAGGAATAAAAATTAACCATCAGAGGGGAGAGGAACCGAGCTTCTTCAGGCGGGGTGGTTAGTCCGCATTCGACCGCCGTCGAGGTAACGTCGCCAGCTGAGAGACAGTTCACGGCGAACGATTCAAGTTGTGGAAACATTTTTTGTGCGTTTTCGTATAACGAACGTTTATCTTTTGCTGATTTTCTGTTTATCTAGACATGTCATTAGGTTCACCGAAGCTTGACATTCGATATTTGGCGCGGTACATTCAAATTATATTTTTTCGGTAAAATATGTTCGAAGTGTTTTGAATAAACTTACGATTTAAAGTGAGTTTATGTATTTGTAAATAAGACAATATTATGATAAACGTTTTATCGCTCGTAAACGTGTGCCGGTTATGATAAGAGAGGATTTTTGACTGAACTTGGATTGTAAGCCGAGAGTTACCAAAGAAAATGTGTGCCAAAATGTTATTGTATAGTTTTTCCTTAATTTCCGCTTTGATATCATGGATTGGAGTGCTTGCTGAAGAGGAGGTGTCTTCACCTCTACGAGTAGCCCAATGCCGAGCAACGTGCTTACAAAAGGTCAGTATTCTATTACTTGTCTTATAGTTTTGTTTAATCTATTCATGGTTATAAGTTATGTTCGTTATATTTATTCGTTATATTTATATCGTTATATTTATCTTTTATCAAAATCACATTTTCACGGAGGATCCTGAAGACGCTACGGCTACGTAGCTTCTGTAGAGGTTTTATTGGTCGTTTCTATGATATAAGTGGACGCAAAACGTTACAATATACTATTTAAAGTCAATATAGGCGGCAGGTGCTAAATTGGTGGCTTAATGTCCGTTCAAATTGTTCATTTGCCCCTAAATCAATCACTGAGACTATTTCGCGACCCTCGGCAGGAACGCGCTGATATTCAAATTGAAATTTACGTTACATAGTGAATGTTCGATTTCACAAACATACATTGTATTCTATATAACTAAATTTTGGTATATTTCTCTTACTTATTAGACCCGTGAGTATAAGAGTATTTAAGTTTTTATATTAAAAATACACTTACGAGTAACTTTATTGATCATTCATAAAGCATGATACCATAATGTAATAGTCTTATTAGGTATCTACAGATATATACGTAGTATGTATTGCGTTCATTGCGAACACCGATGAAAAACCAATAAACGACAGCCGAAAGTTACAAATAGCTAATCGAAATTATAAGTACATTGAAGTACAAAAAGTTTAATAAGGCATAGATAAAGTACAAAACCCTAGGTATCTTGGGGATAACATGTAAGAAACAGATTATTTACACACTTATTAATTACCTATTATTATTACTTATATTATTATTCTTTCTTTTTATTTATCTTTGATTATGGGAAGTAAATCTAAACGTATAACATCTAAATAAATTCCCAGTGTATTCTTACCGGTATGGTGCAGGGCAGACACCGGAGACCCAGCGGAGAGACAATCGGTCGCAGCCAGTTACTTTGAATCCGTAGGCTGATTGGTACATAATCCGACTTATTCATAGCTGTCAAAATTTCGTCTCGTTCCTTCTTTCCGAATTCTATATATCATAGTAAGAGACAAAATATCCCATCACTGAATTACGAGTATATGCTGGAAAGTTCTCCTAACGAAAACCTCAACCTATTTTGTTGTTATTCACCAGTATTCGCATCTTAAGCACCACTGGTTTGAAATTTGACAGCACACTATAAAAAGTAATCGAGGTTATAGGTGGATAATATATCTAAAAAACAATATCAGTAATTTTTGTTAATGAATCAATTAAACATAATTAAAGTATCAAAATAGTTATCACATCAATAAGGTTCTAGTTCTCCCATGCCACCCCTGTAGTATCCAACATTTTTAAGGTGGTACGTATAAAAATAATTATAGGGTGAATATTTCCAGCGAGCAGTTTTATATGCATTATGTAAAATTTTACCTTGTCTTATATGTATATTACGTGTAGTTTTCGCACAATATAAAATGTACCAAAACGCTCAGAACAACTAGTTACTATGTAATTATTATCAAAATGTTAAAGACGCGACGGAACAAATTCTATAATTCAATTTATTGCAAAATCGAACTGTATTTAAAGCTATCGAATGCAGAAATGCAATTAGGCAACTAGGAAATGTTTATGGAGGGTCTGTTAAACGATAAGTAGTTACAATTTATATCGACTAATATTTACAGATAGAATTTATCTAAACTGGTTATGGTATTTATTTGAACCATTCCGAACAGGTTGCCTGCTGGTTATCTGTATCGCCTATGCCTCCATAAATGTAATTTGTATCGGCTATCCTCTTTAAATTGGTATAAACTTATTTGTTCCGAGTCGACTTTAAGATAAACGATAGCGTTCGTGGTATTAATGGCTTTTGATATTAAATATGAGTATTCTACATTCGTGTTTGGAAAATACTTCTTTCATCGCAAGTCAACTTTTCCCTTTTCTTTATAAAACCTTAGAGATCTCCTTAGAGAGATCATTAGAATAAATAGTTAAGTTAAAATATTGAAATTATTATAGTGTATTAACAATTTCTCTTTCATTACCATAATTTGCAGTTTTGGTTTATCGCGAATCGTTTGTGTTCCAATATTACGTATAATTAGTTTCATAAACGAGCAGTTAGTTTTCAACATTCATAAAAGTTGCAAATATTTTCAGTTTCCGCATAAATTTATTTTCTTGAAACATTTAACATTTTAGGTCAGTAACTATATTTGGGCTCGCCGCAAAATAATTTTGCTTGGAGCTAAGTTAGCCAATTAACTAGCTTCGGGTTGTTGGTCGTTTTGATTGATCTAATTAAACATGTAATCTATCCGTTAATTTAATATGGATAAATGTACAAGAATTCGCTATTAAAATTACAGGATATATATTTTGTAACTGCTTAACACGTATGCTAATTTACGAGGCACTAAAATCAATATTGATAACACCTTTATTGACGTTTAACCGGAAAGATTCTGCGTAGGCAGGCAATTAGTATCAATCGATAAGATTTTAGCTAATTGTAGCTTTTTATGATGTCATATCATAGTATTTACTAGATAAAGGATAATATATTAAAACAAAAATGGTAGAATAACAGGAGTTTCGAAGTTAGGCTCAGAACAACCCGTTTTATTGCGCATTTAGTTTGTTTCTAAAACATGGGTTGGCTCTGGAAAACTATTTAATAATTTTACGTATTACACGTGAAGAAGCAAAAACATCGAACAAATAAAATAAAGTACATGGTCATAGATTGCTCACGCAAATATTTAGCAGGTTAAAAAGGCGCGGTCGGACGTAGGCCATCAGTATCAATTGATAATATTTAAAATAGTATTTAAATTATGAACTATTTTTATAAATGAAGATAACGTCAAGGAGTAATAAGTAATATTAATTACCTTAAGGTGTTCTTGCTGATAGCGACAGTCCGAGACGTTTCAAGATAAAGCAAGTTGGTTCATATAAGACAGTTAGATACAGCGGTCCACTATAGAACCACAGATAATATAATTTTTCGCGCTAATTATAAATCTTACGAATGTTTTACTGTCACTGGCAGTGCGTCAAAAAATAAAGTTATTTCTATCATAAATCGTTTTGTTGAAGCAATACTAATTCTATTACCCGAATGATAAAAAGCATTTTCAAAACAATTGAATTTCTGCAATAATATTATTCTATTTATTTTAAATCTGGTTAAATGTCCATTGTCATTAAAACGTGTAAATCCATATGTTGCTCCGATATTTTGGGATGTATTAAAAATTTTATGAGCTCTGTCTCGTACAAAGGAACCCATATCACGCTTATTATTCTCACATCAGAAAATCGACATCTGCTAGTAATCAGACGAGCCTATTTGCTATGATCGTGGTTAGCTTATTTTTTGCGTCGGCGGTCCCTATTTTTTTTAAACTCTACCTGCACAGATACACAATAAACGTTTCGCCATTAGCGTTTTTCATTTGTTTGGGAAGGGATGTACGTGTCCTTTTCAAGGGCGGAAGGATAGATCCTTTGTCAGTACTATTAAGGTATTCGAACGGAAACACAGATTAGCTGTAGTTATTTCGAAGCTTCAAACATTATGTAATAATAGTAAGGCAATTTTCTGCTTTGTACGCCTGTCACGTTTTGATATATGACGCAACTTCCAAATTTAAATGATTACAAACATGATGAGTTTACTCACTAAACATGAACTTATTCATTCGATA
Organism: Myscelus amystis hages; assembly: GCA_018244895.1. Lineage (NCBI taxonomy): Eukaryota > Metazoa > Arthropoda > Insecta > Lepidoptera > Hesperiidae > Myscelus > Myscelus amystis. The sequence continues at coordinate 15,273 of DWQT01000241.1, read as the reverse complement.
CGCTGCAAGTGTAAATACGTAGTAATGCATCATTATTAATTTGAGATTGTTAATATGCTATTGTAGTCTACCATATATATGTAAATACCTTCGTATTATGGTGAGGCGAAAGCGGTCTATTGGCATGTATAATTGTATACACTACTACGAGTATCAATAGATTTTCAGATAAATAGTGATAAGCGTACCTCTTTATTTGATTTTATGTACACATCAATATGTCTACTATCATCAATAGCCCAGGGCCACAAGAAATGTACTTCCAGCATCTGAGTCCTAGTTCACTAAGCTGTGCTAAAAACCTCTAGATTTTCTTCTCGGCCAATGAAGCTTCACATTTTCATCGTTTTTATCTCCTTTCAAACTAGCTCACAGACAAACGGGCCTCCTGATGGTGAGTGGTAAACGTCTCCTATACCTAATAGCAGCGGAGTCGCCAATGTGATTCGGTTTTGAATTTGATATCGTTTCAAATCTTTCTCGAAGAGCTCCTTGTCATAAACCTCTATATTAAAATCACTATTCTTATCCTCGCCTGGTGCATATGTCAGGATCAGAGATTGAAAGCTGATAGCAATAGGAAAGTCTGTAGTAAAATCAAGAATTATAAGTATAATGCAATAATAATAATACAAGTAATTAATTACTGGGTAAATGCTTTTAGAGTCAAGTTGATCGCAACGTCTGTCTCTGTGGGATAGTTGAAGTGGAATTCCTCATTCCACTTTTAATATCAAGGTAGATGGAAAACAGCATTTTAAATTCAGTTTTATAGTCTTGACTGCTATAAAAATATATAGCGAAATCTTAGATTACATTATCTTGATTATCACTCACTCACAGTAAAGTAGTAAAAAAAGCGTATATTCTAATAAATACATATTTATATTCATCGAGCTTGTATTTTATTATAATTCCATAATTAGGAGAATGTAATTTAGTTGAAGATTAGATAAATTTGAAATGTATTCTGATTAAAAGTTGTTCAGACTAAGCTATTCTGACTAGCAGTAGCATTATAATTGAGAATTATTAGGGATATCCGACATCAGACAATTTTATCATTAGAAAATGTAATAAATATGTCGACGCGTGAAATTATAGGAAATAAATTTCAGACACTCCTAGCATAAGCTGACATCAATTTCTACCTGTTCGCTTATGTAAGCTTGGGCCACCTGAGACCTTTGTACTAATAAAAGGATTAATAATAAAGATGAATTAAATCGATATTTTATTCCTTCTCCTTATTTATTAAATATTTTTTGTGTTGAACATGTGTGTCTTTTTTAATCCGATCTACGCAACTGTCAGTAATCATTGGAACATATGAGTACGTATAATCAATACTTAACAACGGTGCTTAAACAAGTGTTTCATATTATTTAGGAATATTACTTACACATCACCCTGTATTTTACCTTTAGAACATGCCGTAGAATAGAACAGGAACGTTGCATATAAAAAATCAATTGAGAAGCGTTCGCCGCATTAAATTTTTCTCTGACACAACGGTGAAAGTATGCTAAGTGTTTCAATTAGCCGTCAAATACAATTCACAATAAAAAGAGAAGGCTGACCTATAGCCACGAATGCTCCAGTTTGCAGATGACAAGTTTCACTCGCGTTCGCTTGAGTGTGTATGTTTTAATAATTCACTGTCATGGTTATAGTGAAGCATCCTAGAATTATATTACATGGCCTTACTTAGTAACTTACAGAACATTGTTGCAATATTAAAGAAACAACAAAAGTTACTTCATAATTATCACTGTTCAACACTTGAGCGGCCAGTGGCTTTCGAGTGTGAAGCTTGGATGGAAAAAATAAAAAAAAGTATAGATTTTGTCTGTAGCCGTACGTAGTGCTGTCATAACACTCCTAGGCAGGTAGGCCTGGGTGGCTGCCAATTAATGTTATAATTATAATTCCCTAAAATTAGATTCTGTTCCTAGATTGTGCGCTGAAAAGAATTTACGCAATACAAACAAAAAAAAATACGATGACAAAATTGGAACACTGCTTTTTTGCCGTACCGTCAATAAGCGTAAAGTTTGAATAAATCGATACGATAGTATAAAATCTACAGAAAATAGATTTCAAATCTACAGCTTTATCCATAGACACGAATACTCCAATTAGCGCGCGACAATTTCGTCCACTTGACCTAGGTGAGCTGTAGAGATTTTGCTTGCTTTATTTTTAAATAACGAACGGGTAACTCACGTTTGCTACTTTCTCTCTCACGTCTACTGTCCGTTTCAAAATAAACTATGCATCTAATAATTGTTCCTACGTCGTTTATGTTCACGAATTTATATTACCACTCACGCAACGTAGTACTATGGCCTTTAAATCTTCGCACTGCGAGAAGACAAACGTTTTCAACTGTGGAGTAATAAATGGCTGATGACGATGATTATTAATATGTAGATGAACTTCCTTCTTTGAGGCTTCTGTAATAAATGCACTATTCTCCAAAAACTTTTATGTAATATCATTGTCTAAAGATATTAATCATCAAACTTGAACCAGACTTACATTACATGTAGGCATTCTGCAATTACATTTGGGCATTAATAATTTAGCTATGGCTTATCACTGAACAACTTGTTTACAAACATGATTTTACTTCACATTGAGTTAGCATGTAGTCAATCCCTAATGAGCCTATTACGTGCTTGTGAAGTTTAAAATTAGATTAGTTTTACATGACATTTGTAACGTTGATATATTATGCATAGAGATTGGTTACTTCATAACTGCTAGTTATGGTTAGATTACACGAAATTTAGTTTGCAAACGATTGAATGTAATTATGTATGGCCCTCACATTTAGTACAAAAAATAAAATTCCTGATGTAGCCCATATTTTCCAAATACACACAATTATAGGCAATTTATGTCCTAAGCCAGAACTGCATTAGTGGAAATGTGAATGGTATAGTAAAATAAACAGCTTACGTTTAAATACGTATTTACGTGTAAAGTTATAACTAGAAAAAAACAAGGCATCTTTGTATTAAGTTACATAACGTTTTCTGCTGTAGCGGATGCATGGGACCTAACGGCGTAATGTATTGTGCACATGTGAATCGACTCGGATCCCACGCCTTTACTGTTTGATGTTATCAATGCTGTCAACTCAAATAATAATAATAATATTTGACAAGGAACAATTTCAAAATTTTGACATTTTCTTAACTTTTAGCTAACTATAATAAATTTTTGTCTCATTTTTGTTGGATGTGTTCAGAGTATGGTGGAAAGAAACAAACCGGGTAATGTTAACGAAGTATGTAAAAATATTCAAAAAATATTGTCCTGGAATGCAGAGCTTAATTTTATTTAATACTTTAATGACTACTCGGGAGAACCATCAGCAGCAATGCTGCAGCTACAAAACAATGGTTATTGTTATAACAATATGATGCCGTTACATTTAAATACCATAATAATTACATATAGCAAAATGTTCATTATCGCCTATTAAAATACTTACGTACGTAAACAAAAAGTGAGCGTGGAATTTGTTACGGATCGCTCGTACCTACCTTTTACGGATACCTGGAATGCGCATTGGTTGCTCAGACTAAAATGGTTTATATCGGGCACCGTTTATACGAGTACAATAGTTTCATTATAGTGTTTTACGGCTAAAAAAATTAAGATCTTAACTGTGAAATTTGAAAAGGCACTTTTTGTTTAATCGGAGGCTTAAACTTGTTAAAATATATTTCTTGTGATTAAAATCCACTGCCCGAATTAAAAGTAACGAAATAATTTTGTCATAATTAAAGTGTCTTGGATTATTTAGGAGTAAACAAAATAAATACTTTACCAACAAAAATTACAAATATTATTATTCAATTTAATATTTTCCATAAGCCCTTGAAATAAATTCTACTGTTATTTACATCAAAAACGATAATTTAAATACATAAATATGTACATTCCTAATATCTAACATCGTAGGCACACACTGTGACGTTGCCCTTATTGTCGCCAGAAACTATTTATTCTATTGTGTCTTTGTAACAGGGCTCTTTTAAATATACTAGTCTCTGTTTTTCTGTGCCTTTTTTAACAATTTTTTGGGTAGCCTTTTTGTTAGAAGCGTGCCTCCCTCGACGGCATAGCGGGCTTTGGCGACACGTGATGAATTTTAAAAAGTACCTTCCATAAGTGCCTAGATGTAGATATGGTTATGCATTAAGTTTGGAGCCCGAACTGTCACATACAAATTATGTGGGTTTTTCTACCATGTTTTTATAAACGTGCTTAATTCAAATGTCTTCGATATAACTCCGCCCTCATGCTTAGTTCATATTAGGAATTTTAATCTTGTGTCAGCCTGGTATAACATTGTTTGTATTATAATTATTTGTATCGTAATATACGTGCAAAAGTTACGCAAGACCAATCGACAGGAATAATAGCTGTTTCACCTTGAGACCCCCAAATATTGCAAAAAATAAACCATAAAGAATATGCCGGCTGATCGCAAAATAACCAATCCCGATTAGAAATTTAGGATCGTTCGGTCCTTTCCTTACGGTTCATTTTCGAAGTAACTGCGATATGAGCATTATTATTTTATCGCTGTTTAGCTATACACAAGACAGAACAAAATTTTGTTTGGAGAAAAATCGAACAAAAACCACTCAAGGTTTCGGATGCACGTCCTCGGGCCTCAGAGCGTTTAGAAAAAATAAACGAGAAAGTCCACGCCGAAATGACCTGCGTTTTTGTCCACGATTTGTTTTCGTTTTTGTTACGTTTGAGTTCATTTGGAAGTAGCCATGTCTGTTGCTTACTGAATTAACTTAAATTGCCTTCGCTTTTTGTGTTTAAGAAGATCACTTTATGTTTCTTTTGTTATCGTAACTTCACAGGCCGGTGGTGTGATTAAATTGAAAACGCCTTTGGATGAAATTAGTTATTCAGATATTTTGTGGGACTGTAATGGAATCGAAGAGATGATATTGTCAAAGTTTATTTTGGTCCTCGAATCGAGAAAATGTGAGGGCCATTTGCATAATTGCCTGTTCAAACGTTATTACCAATATTTATTTTTTTTGATGCAAATACCTAAGTATTGTGTATAAAATAGACACAATCATTGTCTAATTCTCAGCTTTTATTATACAAGGGTCGTTTGTACTTACCGTAGGACGCGGTCGGTGTTAAAATATTTGAGAGAGCCATAGGTTATGAAAAAGGCGCGCGTAAGAGGCGCGGCATGGGTCTCTCGTACGGTATCACCTCGTGAAGGGTGGGTTATCCAACAAGGCAGTCGTAATAGAGCCGTAGACGAGAGCGGACGATTAATGATTCATGACCCCTCGTAGCGCAGTGTCATCAATATTATTCTGTTTGTATCCCGCGCGTTTGGCCCACCCTCGCCCGCGCCCCGTTCATACATAAATAAACGCGACACGTCGTCTTCTCTGATTACATCGCACCGATGTAGTGAGAAATAGTGTAGTCGGATGTTGAGCCAGTCTTTTGTTCAATATATTCTCCAGAGACACCGAATGAATAGTTAACACAGTGTGCTCTGCGCGCATGTTTACGGTTTCGGATTTCTCTTAAAGATCGTAGATAACGTAGCCGATGGAATTTATTTGTCTGCTGGTAATAAGCTGATGTTACAATCGGGCTTAGCGTAAGGTTATAACAAGTTTGCTCGCTTGGCTTCAAGTTAAACTTTCGAACGAACCAAGGAAGGAAGAGCCTTAACTTATAGCGAACGAAAGTATCACGTATCATGGGAAACAGTTTATTTTAACTTAAGAATAAAACTAAGGCTATTTTTCATAATTATACTGAATAAAGGGACACAATTGAAGCAATATTTCATATTGAACACGCCTTGAGGATTTGTTATTGGCTGCGTATGTACCAATTTAACAGTTCGGTGCCTTATGACAATAAAAGAAACACATCGTTACCAGAAATTACATGACATCTGTTAGTTCGAAACTTGAAGTAGGGGCTTTTGTCACGCAATCCGGCGATAAAGCCTGAAGCTAAACTAAACCGTGACAAGACTGGATTCCAAAACGGAATGAGACTGTCTGTGTGCGTTTTATTGATAAATGCTTAAATTCTCTCAGGACCTATTGGGAGCACGCAAAAAAGGTACTTTAAAGATTTTTTTGGACTCATGCTCATAAGTAAATTCAGTACTCCAGTTCCAATGTCACTTCACGGCGGGTAATGTTGCCTTCATTAATATTTACAATCCGTCAATAAAATTATGAGTAGTAGCAGTCGAAGTCAAATACGAGTACGTACTAGAAGTACCTAACTCGTAATTGAATAAGGGATTGTTACGCTAAACATGTATCCTAATATCGTTTTAACGGACATTGAACATTGATTACAACCTAATTTTCTTATCTTGAATTAATTTTATCTTTTTCCACTTTTTTATTAGTAACAACATAGTTTTTAAACTAATGAAACAACAAACACTTTGCGGGGGCGAGGATTAGTAATTCGCAGTGTCTCGGATAAGCAACAATGTAATTATAAGGGTGAGATTGAGCACTGGAAAATCTGGATCCTTGAGTATACTAGTAAAGCTTCTCTGTATACGGAGTTTCACACAAAGTTAACAAAAGCCTCGTAACTCAACATTGTAACTTAGAAAATGACGGATCGCACTTATTTCGAAATGTGTCCAGTGGACAAATTAATGACAAAATGAAATGAAATTATTGAATCTCGGACTACTTTGTCGTTCTATAAATAGCTGTGACGACCTTATTTTAACCGCTTATTTTTCTCGTTTTACTTATAACAAACTTCTAGATAGTACTTTACCGGGTCCTTGAGATATATTTACGTTTGAAACAATAATAATCGCCCCTCACTTTACACGTTTCTTGGCGACGGTTGAAAATGCGCGTTACCGTGATGTCTGTTATTTGTCGCTTTCGAATAAAATATTCTTGCGGTTCCGTCGTACGGAGCGTGTAAAGGCAGGCTTGTCCTGATAAATGATGTGGCAGCTACTGCTACATCGCTTCGCTTTTAATCCTCAAGCCTATTGTGTCGCTGTCCAATTTTTGACATTACTGTTTTCTTCCAACACCTACGTTTTGGTTCCGTAAATAACAAATTAATGGTCCCCACCGCCTTATCGCAGCACGATCAATCACGGTACACGCTATCTAATGATTTGTTGCATTCCTTTATTATTTTACAAGGGTATTTGTTTAACAGTAATTAATGCTTTTTTCCTTATCGATGTCGACTTTAGATACAAGATTGTCAATTTATTCGAAAGAAACATAAACAACCTTTTGCATGTGGGGCGTTTACGGAACCGTCATCGATGCACCTCTGTTCGCTGCAAAACAGCAACACTGTTGATATATATATATATATATATATATATATATGAATATATTCATTGCATGTCTTAGACTGTGATATAGGTAGTACAAGACGCAATTATTTGCATTGACACCTGCTTTCAGATAGCCTGTATATCTATCTACTTCCTACTTCGGCAACGTAAATCTTTTAATGAACCTTCGTGTTTTATTAGGTTGTCCTAAAAAAAACCTTTCGATATTTACGAGCGCCCCATCATAACTGAGGCGGATACAATGCCCTTCCATCCCATAAACGATTCTTAAGATAAACAAATAGTCGAAAACGAAAATTATGTAACAGTTTATCAGTTTTATTAGTCGAGGGCAGTTTTGATTACACATTCAATACTCGAGTAAACTATTTAACTTGGACGTAGTTGATTGGGATTCGATTAAAGACAGCTGCCCGCTTAACCACTTGCCGGATACCGACCTAGGAAACGATAGTCAAATAATGATTTTATCGTTCAAAACCAAACTACTGTCATTTAAAGACTAAACGGTCTTCGTTATGTTGCTGTTTATGCTTTTATACTGGGCTTCAATGAATGTAATATCGTAAACGCATTTGTCTTTCACCGTTACTCGTTCGCAGTTAAGCGCCTACCTTAAAGAGTTAGAAATGTGGCGGCGTACGATGAAATGGAGATAGTTTTAATGCCCGTTTCAGTTCCGAGACTGCGCCGCCCGATCAACTAATCGCTCTCGTTCGATGTTCCAACCGACCCGTTGTATAAAACTGTCGAAATTATTATGCATCGTCGTTAGACTCCGGCATCAAACTCTATTAATACATTTTACAGCAGCTAGTGTTGCAAGATGTGCGGTAGTATTAAGAAAACTTTTGAAATTACGCCTTACAGTTTGATGATTTCTAGTCCCCTTATTAGAGTTAATATTTTTTATCAAAATCTGTTTTACTTTAGGTAAATCAAAGGTCATGTTTAAATAATTAATCTTTAATACTTTATAATATGATAAAAGTATCAGTGCTTCCATCTTAAGTAACATTTCGATAGTCGATAGGTCTAAAATGCATTAAAATTATACTTCAATGAAACCAATGACTTCTATTTGTTTCAATAACTAGTAAGCTAATGAATAAAAGTCAAAAAGATCTTGTCTGGAAAACAAGTTACATCAAAGAAAAATAATTACTTACTAAGTGTTATAACCAGAAATAATAAACATACATACATGACATAGCTCGCCCGAGGGCAATTTTATTGTTTTAAACAAAGCAAGGGAGGTTGTCCGTGGTGGGTGGAGCCTGGTGGGCTTTGCGTACACGCAACTAACAAGTCCACTTATAAGGGGTGGGCGAATGAAAAACGCAAGGGGAACTATATTCTCCTATTCCATCCTCAACCCGGATACCTATTAAAAGAAAAACACATCAATTATACAAAACATGCGTATACGTTTATTTTTGTACAAAGCAAATAAGGTGTCAGAATTTATTGTGTCCCTAAAATTCCATCCCGTCTCAGTCGCACCAAATCTCTTTATCTCCGCATTAATCTTTCAAAAACCATAAAAACGAATCTTCGGATCTCACGAAATATTTTGTACGAAATTGATGGAGGGACTTCACTTATCTAGAGCTCAAATCTACGCGCGGCGATCAAAATTCCTAGAGGTGTCGGTACAAGTCCAAAGTATGCCGAAGAAGTGAATGATCGGTTTTTTAATTTAATTAAAATTATTCTATAAATTTCTATTGAACACATGAATTAATTTAGGTATTTTTATGAATTGTAAAATTAACTGTTTTATAAATATGCGTAACAAATGACGATCGCAGACATTTAAATTTAAATTTGTGTGCGTTAGCGACGTGTGGCGGTGAGAAAAAATTACTGATACGAGTGTTTTTTTCAAAACAATCGTACCAGTTTTGAATATTAACTTGTGTAGGTATATATCACTACCGTACAGCCACTTAAAGTGTGAACGATCATTGGGGGATCGCGTGGGCCGCGGCACAGTTGGCATCCTTCTTACAAAAAACACGAGGCACCCCGTTGTTTTAGAGGAAAAAAATAATGAAATATGCCTGTTTATAACGCTTTTTATGTAAAACGTTGAGTGTTCTAAGTGTTGTGTCCAAAATGAACAGCCTTACCAATAATTTAACGTTGGAAGTTAAAACGAATTCCTATAAAAATAAAATTCATGACTTAATACAATACGTTGTTGCCTCATAATTTATAAAGTTCTTAAAATTAGTCTCAGAGTAACGAAACAATTTTTAATATCCTAATTAAGTACCTGTGTGTGTGGTAGTAACTATTTTTACTTTTACTATTGTAACATTGCTCATTAATTTAAATATGCGAAGGGTATTTTCAGATCAACTACAGTTAAAGAACTTGGTTTTAGACCTTAAACAGTAGAACGCACTTGTGATTGTCTTCAAGTAAAAACATTTTTTGCGGTCATTAATTAACATAAAATATCTGTGCTGTGGAATGTTGACAACATCATCACATGCTTCACATCTTTCAAAGAACTGTTATCATCTTTCTGTCTGTTCTGTAGCAACAAACAATGAAATTCATTAAACAAGTAGACACAAGGGTATCTTTCTTCCTTTACAAAAACAGATGGTCAAATACCACGGCTGAATGTATCGTACCCCTACAGACATTTAAATCTACTATTTTTTTAATTTCTTACACTAAGTGTTATAAAAAAATTGAACCTTATTGCAGATAAAATTGTTGACTGCCAAGAACAGTTAATTAATTTGTACTCAGCGATGTATTGGAAAGATCTCCATTTGATAAACTTAAAAATATTGTTACATAAAAATTACAGATAATTAACCAATTTGAAAAATTGCATTTCTAGACATAATGAGCGAAACGCATAACATATACATGTGTCTTCTGTAAATGAATTCGACCCGCAACATTTGCACAAAACTCGTAACGCAGCCACGAAAATACCATCCGAAATTAGGTTTAACAATAATACAGGCCAATATATCCTAAACAAACATTAAATAGCTGTCATTCTGGGACGACAATCATACACCTAATTTTAAAGTTTCAACTCATCTGAGTAAACACGTATTGGTCGTCTGGAGGATACAAAAATATCGATAGAGGGAGAATAGCGATCCGTCGTGAAGACAAGACTGTCATGGCCAATAACACACATCAATGTAGCGTGCATTTGGCCACGCCACTCAGAGCTTTATTTCTGGAATTTTCTAGCAAGCGCATTGTTCCTTCGCAACGAGAACTGTTTAAATTCAAATTAAAACCATTAAGTGAAAACGGTATTTCGTGTTTATTAAATTAAATAAATAACATGTTCATTGAAATCAAAGAATTATTATTATCATGATGACATTATGGAGTTTATACACACAAAATATCTCAATGTGCGTTTGGTAATGTCTCTAACGATCTTTATTTCTGAAACTTTCTTTAAAATCGTATGTCGTTGCTAGGAATTTAATCGATATAAATCCTTTGCATTTGGAGCTAGGATCATTTTCGTAGTATTGAAATATGTAGTATACATAACTTAATACACAAGTCAATTATTTAAGAGGTTCATAGGTATATTTTCTTGCAATATAAAAGTACTTTTAATAAAATAATAGATTCTTAATATTCTACGTTTAGAATGCATAACATTAATGAGAATAACAAATCAAATTATAATAAAATAAACTTGATTGGGACTATACTATGGTGTTTTATCGGTATTATAGAGATATATTATAACAATTGGTTTTCATTAAGACGCGTACCTAGATATCTATCTATATAAATCTTTATATTGACAACTAAAACATTTAACTTGTATTACCAGTTGTAAAGGTAAAAGGATTTGGAAATTGAAATTTTATTGAGAATTTGTTTGAATCGGAGGTAAGACTCTGTGTTATATATGAATAATCTGGTATTAAATTTAAAACAAAATATAACAATATGATCAACATTTCCGTACGTCGCAATTCTCAAGCATCTATTTGTTTTCTCAGAATACACCCACGAAAATCGTTACAGTTGAATCTGCTTTTCGACAATAAAAAATATTTAGGACGAGATTACAAGGAAGATTGTTTGCGTATGCGCCAAAGTATACCGTAATGTCTCGTCGAAATTAGCGTCATAAAATCCGCGAATACCGTGTGTACTTTATACCCAAATTTTCTAATTCGCCTTATACCTTTAAGCAATAAATCACTTAGGAGATAACATTTTGATTTGACTCGATAAGACATTATGTCCGATAGTAGTATTTATAATAAAAATTATACTCGTTTCCAATGATTTAATAACAGAGGTAAGTAAAACAATCTGAATGGCGAGATAAAGAATTTTCAATAATTGAGCCATCAAAACACACCCGCGGGTCAAGTTAGTGTTTTATGTTTCTGGTGCGCGTATAAAATTTTACAGCCATTACTCAAACATTTAATTATCCGTGGTTATACCAATAATTCATTCATTTCATTGCTGTTTAGTTGCACAAAGCAGGGACAGGTTTATTATCGTTGGAGATATTTTAACGAAGTCGAGATACGTCTAAAATAAAAGCGGAACATGTCGGAGCATTTTTTGTTCATCGGACACGCCATTTAAGTCACAATCGTAAATTTTATTGAAATGTCGCAACAGCGATCCCAGCACGAGATGTCTTGTCTTCGGGGACGAATTTATGCGTAATTCGTAAACAAATTGACGTGTTCGGATGTGTTCTTTGAAGGAGACTCCCGCTTGACGATTTGACGCGTCTTTTGGAGACTTTAAATATTTACGAGCGGCTTACGGCATGAACGTTATTGCCAGCGTTTGTCTCACTTTTTATCGTTTTGTTATTTCTAAGATGAAAATGTACTTCGGCTAGAGCCTCGGTTCGATATCGGCTCACGGTAAATGAGGGAATTCTGTGCCTCAAACAAATTATAATTCCGAGTTTCCTGAAATGCTTCAATGATCGGAATGACCGCCATAATTTTTATCGACGTAACCAAACAAAGTGTAAATAGTAATGAAATATGAGAAGAAATTAAATGTTTTATCTGTTCTGCTTTTAATTATTTTTTATGTCCCAATATGTCCAAGTGATTTGTTTTTAAAGCAGTGCCTTGAACAATAAAAATAATGATTTAGTATGATGTAAACATATTTTTCAGATACTTCCATATCTCTGATAGCAAGAAAGACAATTACACCGTAAAACCTTAGGTGTATTGTATGTAAATTATAAAATAAAAGTGACGACAAGATACCATTAAAATCTACCTCTACATAACCCTGTATTTGCTTAGGCGATTATCCGGAACCAGGTAACAATGTCTAAACAAACCTTATTGAATCTAACCCACCTGCCGCCAGCCCACCCAGGGCAACGGCGAACGGGTTATCTCTTGTGCAACTAAAAACAGTGGTAACAATGTTTAATTAACATAGAGACAAATATGTACAACGCACAAATCCGAGAAACCAGCCTTGGAAAATAAATGTCAATTCAATTTCTAGAATTACGCGGTTATTTTGAAAGACATAAGACATATTTGCATTGTTTTTTCTTGTAATCTTCGTACTCAATATTTGAAGATGCATTACATAATAGCGAACAATATTAACGAGTTGAAAAGAAATCTTTGGAACATATTGATAGACGATAATCAATGTGTTTATCAATATTCTAAAATTCACATATTTTATTAACATGTAGATGTCGGAAAGTACAAATAATTTCAAAAAGTATTTTATCAGCGCAATCTTGCAACAGTTTAAGTAATTTGACAAACGTAATTTTAAGACCTATGCACAACAAATTTACGGGAATGTCAAGGAACAGATTTGCAGTATTGTTCACAGCTAAACCGACACTTCAATGCTCTGTCGGATTGTATGGCTTCTTAAGTCGTAAAGATATCGTATAACACAATAGCCGCTTATATCTCTCATTACGATTACTATCCTTTCGTTACTATTGATCTCTTCAGCGAACTGTGAGTAATTGTATATCATGTGTAACCCGATATCTCAGTGGCTTGGAGCGGACCTGTCCGTCAAGATTTAAGCAATGACTCAACTTATTCAGGAGAATTTTGTTTTCTATTCCTAATGAATAGTATTTTAAATTTTGAATTAGGCCAAATGCAATTTATTGCGTGAATAATTTTATATATCGGTTACTAAAATCGTTCATATAAGTATAACAACTTAAATAACTGTTATATTAGTTATTAAACTTACAAATATATATCTTTAAAAACTATGATATCTGTGAAAGTAAAGTACAAAAATGATTTAGATTATTTTGACGTTACAAAGTACAAAGTATTAAACTGTACAAATTACAAGAACTTGAAACTAAAACTCAAAAAACAAGATTCATTCAATAGTTACGTAATCGTGTAAATTAATTATTTTTAAAACCTACATTATATCTAAGAGAAATAAAGACAATTCTTTATTCAAGAACTTAACGTGGGCCGAGTTAATAACGTTCAATAAAGTTTTTTAATTTGTGATGAATTCGATCAATGAGAACGGACGGGCCGTCGTAAACGCTCAATGTTCTGGTTCCCGTGGAGAGTGCCACGGCAGTACCAGTTCCAACATGGCTTCCTGCTGTTAAGTGTTGCCGTCTAAACGGCCATTAGCCACGTTTTACGCGAACCAAGCAGGCGTTCCTACATGTTAATACCTAATTGACTCCTAAATATTGTTGTTTTCGACCGTGAATCGTGTCAATTTGACATATTTATAGGTAATCATGGGAAGAGTAATTTTAGTCCCCGCACGGGCGGACGACATATCGTTGGGTGATTTATGGAAATTACATATAAAGCGAGGCTATTTTCTACCACCACATTCTTTCTTACCACATCTGAAAACGTATGTTGTATATGATATATCATAGCTATAGGTAGGTACCTGTCATCTACGCATAAAGACAATTTGAAATAATGTAAGTTTGTAACTTTTTTATTGAAAATTTAATAATCCTACTTTATTTTACAAAGGTGGCGTAGGAATAAGCAGGTGATCTAATTTAAATTTGTCTTCTACTCAAGATACTTTACTATTCCGTATGACTAAGTTGAATCACTTGAATCACTTGATCATCAAATTTAATTTATAGCTAAAAATAAATGTTCTTCCAGGTGGTAGGTTCATGTATTCGTCTGTTGTTTTTACTAATGGTTTCATAACGACAAATATTTAATGTTGTAAAAATATTACAACAGTACATAAATCTTATTATATTTATGTTTTCGAAACTTCAATTTTTGCATATTATAGATACATAATTTACAAAATCGACTCTTTCAATTCATTATTCACTGTTTCACACACTGTTTCACCATTTCATTCATTGCGCACCGGACACAAACAGAGGCACATGTAAGCAGTTTATATATCGTTTAAATAGGCCTATACGGTTCCGTTCCTTGTTAATTAAGGACTGCTGGCCAAACTTTATGGCCGGCAATAGTCGCAACAATAATACATGGCGCAGCGTTTCCTTTCTCAGCAAGATCTCGGTTTATCTGATGTCGTAAGTATCGAGGTATTCGAGCCCTTATATCCGTTCTGTTTTCTTATCTGTAGACCCAATAAAGAACAACTCCTAGATTGTACTGTCACACTTCGACGAAGGCTGATGTTAGTCGGATTTAGTTATTGTTTCTGCTAATTTGTCTAGAATATCCGCATATCACGGAATAAAAGTAAAACTCATTACATGGATAAAAAATTCATTGACGTTAAAAAAAATAGTTTAGTAAATCCCATTTCTCATTGAAATCTAATCTTGCTCGTAAGTATAGATCTTGATGCTTCTACCATTACACCGTAATAGTTCATTACGCCTAACATCGTTACATTATCTCTATAAAATAGAC
>DWQT01000240.1:0-25935 GCA_018244895.1 Myscelus amystis hages | reverse complement strand
GTTGCGATACATTATTACCTCATATGAGAGTAAATAAAAGGTACTTTCAAGAAATGAAAAGATGAAATAACGTTAGTGCACAGTGCATAATTTTAAAAAAATAATAACAACGTAACTCGCAAAGAACTCACGCGATTCAGAATCGCAGTCAACCAGTATTTTCTCATAACTGTCGATTTACGAGTATGCGTGCGAAGGGTCTCACAAACCCGCTGATATAATAAGTCCGATACCTGGTGTTCAATTTACATGGTATCGATGTGTATTATCATATTTATTAGCTTTGATATTCGCTGAAGAATCAGGCTAATAAATAGGAGCTTCAATTTGGTTGTCAGCAATAGCAAAGCTTTCGAACTGAACTTTAACCTTTAGATATAGATCGATCCATGATGTTATTATATTAATATAATTTAATATAATTAACCGAAAACACATTAACAAACAGCATTACTAGGCTTGCTAATGAATCCTTAAGTTGGTTTTGCGATGTTAAGTTATTTATAAGATATTAGTTAAGTAATAAGTAAGTAAATATAAATATGTTAGTAAAGCCTTATATTCACTATCTTTTGCAACTTTCTGTGAGATTGTGTTTGAAACATTAACAATATAGCAGTGTACATTTCAGTGTAAATTTTCTACTCGAATTTATTTATTGCCTTACACTGAACACCACAATCAACATTATAAAACACAATTGTTTGACGCATTATGTATGAAAATAAAGTACATACCAAATTACGATCAACAAACTGGAATGCTGCTAGAGTGAGAGGCTGAATTTTACTCTCTGTCTACGTAGAAATGTATAAGTACCATTAACAACAATTACAAGTCACTTCCGTCTTGTAGGAGGACAAAGGAAAGGAAAAAGGTAAGAGCGTAAAAGAAATAAAGAGAAAAATGAATGCGGTAAAAAGGAAGGGATGGATAAGTGTCATCCATAAATAACATATGCGTTCCTTATAAAGATATAGGTGACTTGTACAAGACATAGACAATGAACCTTGAAAAAAGGCAAAAGATATAGATTATTTGTAGTAAAAGATAGAGAACACTAGCTCAATAAAACATATAGGCGGACATTTCAGTGTTGAACTTAAATTATATAGGCTATACATATGTGAAACACACGTAATATGTGTAGCCTGTATAATTTCAGTTGCCAGAAGTTTGCCTTTCCAACATTCGCGTGTACTTAGATGCTTTTCCGTTATATTATTAAAGTTTCATATTGACACAACGATAAGTCCATATAAGTCTTATTAATGCCCAGCGCAATTCCCACGGCGAATTCTAAGGGAATTTCCTGTACTCTCGTAACGACATTTAACGTTAAAAGGGAAGTTCGTTGGTTGGTAGTACTGCTGCTGTTGCCCGCGGTTTCGCCTGCGTTTTGAAAACAATTTTGTTTTTTCACACGTCACACTGTTTTGCCACCTTACAGCTATTAATATCGCTTGTGTATTTAAAACGTGTTACACGGTGGAAATTATAGGTTTTTCGCAAAAAATCTATGCCTACGTCACTCTCGAGTCTTTTATTTATCTCCATACGAAAACTCACGTCGATCCGCTGCTCCGTTTTGCCATTAAATACAAACAAACAGTAGCACTTGAACTTTATTTCTATTTATCTGTTTCGTGTGTTCACAAATAAAAATATAACACAATCATACAAAGATTAAATTTAATCGCTGCCAAGAAAAACGATGCTACACAATATAAATTTTACATTTCAGACCTGCGGCGTTATCCTTATGGATGATTCGAACTTGGATACTTGGTAACATACGGTTTTGAAATCAAATACAATAACCCTTGCCAATTGTTTGCCCCTTATTTAACCGATTCGTAGCGGCGCCGCCGCTTTTCGCCATGGCTATGAACAAATTTTCTATGACACGACTGGCTGGTCAACGGCCATAGAAGTTGATGGCTCCATCTAACACAACAAGCTAAATCTACGTGGAAAATCATGATAGTTTTGTTCTAGGTAGACCCTTCTAAAACTTTTGAGTGTGTTACATTCGATTTAAAAATGACACGCCTCTCGTGTCACAAGCAACAAGTCATAAATATTGACGACACGTCTGTCGTGCCATCAGCAGCGAAACGGTTAATTGCATGAAGTATTTTTAATTGTTTCTTTTTGCTATACAAGCTTTCCACTACAACTCTGCTTGCACGTGTACAGGTCTCATCGTGTCCGCGTAGGCCTTCCAGAACATAGTCACATGGGTGTCCTTCAACATACGCTTCTGAAGCGCGGTCGGGAGCGCCCAGCAGTCATTCCCACAGCGGACCACGATTCCTGTGAACGAACGAGAAATGTAGGAAGAATGTTAGTGCAAATAGACCCTACTGGAGCCGTATGCTTTTGTACCTTTGTTCCTGTAAGGGAGAAAGAAATGCAGAATAGATCTTACTGGAGTCGTAATGTTTTTATGAGTTTGTACCTGTAAAGGAGAAAGACATGCAGGAACAATGTTAGTGTGAATAGACCTTACTGGAGTCGTAATGTTTTTGTGAGTTTGTACCTGTAAAGGAGAAAGAAATGCAGGAACAATGTTAGTGTGAATAGACCTTACTAGATGTTTTTCTACGTTTGTATCTCTTATATAAAAACAAAAACAGCACAATAAACTGATACAGCCTTTAGTCCCCGCGCGTATCCATAATTCATCATAATCTCGAACAAAGAAAGTTGTAAGATATTTTCACTGTGCTCTGAATTCCGTAAAAATGTCAGCAATTTTGGAAATATTGGATAAAAAAAATGAAATAATAGACAGGATTAATAGATCTTGAAAATGTTTAATTTGCAAATATTCCAATAAGGTGCCTGGACAACAGCGGTTATCTTTGACGATTAATTTTAAAGTCACATTCCAAAAGCTTCAAAATTATAATTAATGAATAAAATCAACAGGAATATCAATTCAAGAAATTCTGACCTGGGGCCTTCGCTAATTAAATAAATGTTGACCAATTATAATTTAATTAATTCGTGTCGCAACAGTTATGATATAAAAGCTCCATTTCAATTGCTTAATTTTGTTAGGAGTGACTGGAAAATTACAATATGGAGATTTGTAAAATTATGGTGAATTGTAAATTTCATTATGATGAATTGTAAAATTTCATTATAACGAATTGTAAAAATCTATTCTAACCAGCTGTAAAATTTACGACTATAATGTGTGTTAAAAATGAAAGGAACCCGCATTTTCCAACGCATACTCTTAACTCAATAAGCCTTAGAGAGATCTAAGACGTGTAGGTTTCCTTGCGATTTTTTCCTTCACCGTACTAGAATGTTCTATTTAATCTTGAAGACTCTTAAACTTCTAAAGGTTGAAATTAGCTACATTTAAACTTTGAGTCACTAAAATAAATTAAAATCACATTAATTAGTATTCATAGATAACACGTTTTGTTTATCTACATAATATATTTATTAATGCGTAATGAATTAGTGCATCAAAACCGCAAATTTATAGAACATATGCCAATTACCATATGATTATGTAAATTGATTCAAAATAGTTTGCTTACTGGCGTCACTGATAGTTATTTAATGAGTTGTTCAGAATTCGCATCATAAATACTCATAAGCATTATAATCGTCTTTTTTTTATAATATGTAAGTAGCAGACGAGCATGCAGTCCACCCGGTGGTAAGTGCCTACTGCCGCCCATGGACATTTGTAATTGACCACAGATAAGATTAGATTCCTATCTCAGGTCGACCACAGATGCGCCGCTACCCCTGAGGAGTGAGCTGGAATGCCTCGATAAAGTATTTCTCCCTTACCACACCCTTCAAACCAGAACACAGCAGCGCTTAACACTGCTGCTATAAGGCAGAAACAGAAGTGGCGGTGGTGCCGCCGGAGTCGAACCACAGAGGGTTCTACCACCATCAAACAATACAATAGATATGGATTGATCGAAGTTTCTAGAACTTTCCAAAATCTTATTAGGGGTGCTCTACCAAACTGTGTTTGCGGTGCCTGTGGTCTTAGGAATGTTTATAGGCGTGCTCGTTTGTCAATAAATGACATAATGTTCCTTTGGTCACCAAAACAATCTAATGTAAAGCCTCCCAAGCTCATAGTATATTTCCTTTAATTTGTTTTCGGGTAGTTTAAATGACGAAAGTTTCAAAGGATAAATTTCGATACAATGTTATGGTAGTAGTATAGATTTTGAGCTTTGATTAGCAACAATGTTTTTGTTACTGTGGTTTTGGAGGTGTCAATGATATTTCATACGGAACGAACGCCAACGCGTTCTGTAATTGGTAAAATCTTCACATAAACCCATTTACAAGGGTCGTACCGCATACTAGCGGTGAGTTTACGAGTAGGTACGCATCGAAGGGTATTAACGCAGCCTTAACACTCGCGCGGACAGAAAAAACGGGCTGACGGTATGTGAATTGTGCCCAAAAGCGTTCGAGCGAGCGATATTAAATAAATAATTACACATTTGTCAGATAGTCCTAAAAAGCGAAATGTCCGCGACGGCAGGTTGCCGTATTTGGAGCGCTATGCGGCGGGTTGCGACCGCAGGTGACCACCGACCAATTACCGAAGCTCGCAAAAAGCGTGCGCGGACAAATTGTGAAATTGTCGACCGACTGCCCAACGCTTAGCCTTTGATGCTCCCAGCAAAAATGGCCGCCAGACAATTGTGACGTCATCCGCGTGCAGCGCTCCTACGTACGTACTTTGTGATATCATTGTGTTTGACAAATAAGGTACAATTTTGATATACCGTCTACGAACTACATGTAATTTAAAAATGTTTTTAAATTTAAAATGTTAAAATGTTCCAAATTTAAAAATGTTTTTAAACATTTTTTCAGCGTACCTCCGTAAATTAGTCTACTTAGTAGTTTACGGAGAAATAGTCGATGAAGTAGTGAACTAGTATTAAACGTTGTACCCATTATAGAATCTTTTATCCCAACGTGATTTGTATGCAGTACATTGTATAATCAGATGTAGATTGTTCCTAAGACATCAAAATAATAGCGGAATAACATTTGGATGATCTGCAATATCCTGTATTATTTGCTCTTCTGTATCCTAAATCAAAATTCTTTAGAACCCTTATTAAATATGGCCATTCAATGTCATATAATGTCGTAAATTAAAAAAAGCATTATTTTTAATAATATTCAATTTTACAATAGCATTATGTAATATAAACATACAGTATAGTTAGCAATGATTAAACTATATACCGCAATGACGAAACACACGAGAAAAGTTAAAAAACATAGGTATGTGGGTAGTTTTATTTCTTGTGATTTCAAATAGTATGAAATATATACCTGATGTAGGTAACTATCGAAGAATGTGTCATTAGTAGCTGTGGACCCAATACGACCTGTAGGTACTACGTAAATATGTCGGTTCCTTTCGTTCCATTACACTTGCATACGTGGTTAAGACATTATCGGTATCGTAAAAATACTTTAAGCCACTTCGCATCTGTAAAACTCATGTAATGTATGTTAGTATTTATGCCCAACAAACGGTACATACAGATGTAAATAAAAATATACTACCTGTTAGTTGTTTACGATGCCATAAAATAATAAGAATTTCTGCAATGAAGAGACCACTGGGAATAGCATAATTTTAAGCAGACCACATATTTTGTTATTAACGTAATTACGAAGGTAAGATATTTATTTATACTAAAACACAAAGATTTAAAAAAATGTTCAAATGTTGTATTTTACGATTAATGACGTACAAATTGTAAGTATTAAAATTGACTTCAATGAACTAAATTAAAACTGACATAACTTACGTTACAAAATTAAATACAATGGAAAGCTGCGTTATTACCAACCAGATATTGCGAATTTCATTCCGTTTATTTTTATTTCATGTACATATTTATGTTTTATGACGTTTGTATGTAACATATCCCGTTTAATAAACACCAGTACCTATGGCAAGTAAGAAAAGTTACTTTTTACGTCGGAGTATCCAATTACCGCTTAAGTCGGTTTAAAATATGACTTGATGGCCGATCGTAAATTCACATCGACAGGTATTCGAGGCGAAGCGATCAATCGACAGTCAAATTAGTGTTGCCAATTACGCAATGCTGTAAACGGGTTCAATATTCACCACACAATGCAATATAACGCTCTAACAGAACGGCGTATTCGCTACTAACCTGCCACACGTACCGTTACTAAACTAAACCGTGGTTACTGAACGCGCCTTGGCGTATTTCACAAGGAGAAGCAAGTTTTAAATCAAGAATTGATACCTAAGTTCACTGTTAAATATCTGCCTTTAACCTTTTTTATTGTTTCACTGAAACCTTAGACTCCCACGCTGACCAAGTGCGATCCTCACGATGTTTTTCATTAGAAAGAGATAGGTATCTATTGAATTTTGAAAACACTCGTTACGTTGCAAGGCGCCTGCCAGAACATGAACTTTTGAACCCAGACTCAAAACCACTACTCTATCGCTTCTCCTATAACATGAGATTTTTTATCCTGCATTATGTCAAAGAATCCGATTTACCTTTAATGAAAATAAATTTTGAATATGTCTTACCGTCTACTTTTCCTTTTTTCGTCTACAATGAAGTCGGCCCGTATAACAATGTACAAATATACACTGAAAATCATAAAGCTATTTATGCATTGATTGTAAATAATTTTTAATTTATCAGTCATAAAACTCATTACAAACTTCATAAGGAAATGTCAATGAAAAAAGCTCCCGTCATATACATGTGAGCGTTGTTATAAATGATGTCACAAAAAAGTTTATCGCTTGCTATATCTTCTTATAAATTATTTATTAATCGTTGCGAAAGCTCATAAAAAGCTCAAACCATTGATACTTAAAGCTGTACTCCTTGCACATATAAGTTGCCATAAAGGTTACAAAAGGACAACAGCTGATGACTGCTGCAGTCAGTTATTAAAGTCGTTGCGTCAGACAGTTGAGTTATTTTAGAATGATAACTGATAGAATTGCAAGTGAACAATTATTAACTGGATATTCGAGATTGAAATTTTTTGATTGAAGTTTTTGAGATTGAAGTTTTGTTTCACTGAGTACGTACAATTAAGGGTACATATAAGTAATAAGTCTAAACGTGATGCTATAATTTTTTTTAATCATAATTAAAAGAAGAGGATACCAATGTTAAAAAATTATTTGTTATGACAGTTTTTCAACGTCGTTTCTATACACGATTTTGTTATAAGAAAATGAAAAAAAAAAACCCTTTTGATTTATATCTACTATTGTATGCAGACCCATCGCGCATAACGCCGCAATATAAACAACACCACCATAATTTATTCAATAGCCGAGATTACAATAATCCAATTAAACGGCGACATTGACAACTAAATCCTATTAAGTAGCTAAACGCGAGCGTAATTGGCCGCCATTACGCGCTGTCATCGCCACACAAAATGGTGGACGTGCGGGTAAATAAATATGTTTCGAATAAGGCCGCCAACCGTCATGAGATGTGTGAAATAAAATGCAGAGCTGTATGATTATTACTTTAATAAAAAATAATGACCAGAATCACGCATATTGATCGCCCTCGCAAACCTCTATTTACTTACTATATAGAAAAAACTTTTTAAAATCGTCAGTTAATTTCTTAAATGTACGTATTATATTATGTATGCGTCGCTAATGTATATTAATATATGACTCTAATAGTAAGCAATATATTATTATAAAAGCATATTAATGTAATACGTTTTGGCTATACTCATTAATTTTGTACCTAAATACTAACCTCCTGAAAATGTATACTGGATCCAGCCAACTTTTTGCATATTTGCTGAATTCTGACAATGAACGTCATCATGATCATCATGGCATAAAATGTTCAGCCCTCATTTTCTCAAAGTAAATAATATTATCGCTAAATGTGAGCGGGATATTAAAATAATTTTCCATCCTATGGCTCAGAAGAAGCAGCCTTGAGGAAGAACCGGATATTATATCTTCATTAGCGCAGCGCATTGATATGTCGGCAGATGGCTATTGAAATCGTTTGTATTTTATCACTCGTCCAGAGACAGGCATTTGTGCGAAATAGTCCCCGCCTCATTGAACTGTGCAAGGGGCTTGTGTATCGTATTGATTCTTCGATGCGAGCCTCAATAAGAGGATGCAGTGAGACATTTTATATTCTACCTTCATGTTCGTTTAAAGAGGAAGTAGGTGTTGCCTGTGATTTAATGTTTAAAATGTAAATCGCGAACTCGAAAGCTGATATTTTACCTGTATGATATCGAAGTATTTTGTGATATGCAGACATTATGAGAGAGTACTTGGAGTCCATAGATATGACATGCGGGAAATCCATAGGATGCAGAGTCACGTATCATAATAACGATTTTAAAATTAGCCGCTCATCGTTTACCATGTCGTGGTGAGACAAATCAGTGGGAAACAATAGGCCTTAAAATGACGCACGTTAGTAGTGTGCGGAGCGTAACATTACTTGTGTGCTAATAGAGGTCACAGTGACTATAATAAAAAAGGTCATTGACCTGTTTATTCATGAAATTCAAATCGAGCCCATGAAAGGAAATTGAAATATTAACATTTCGATTGATTTCATTATACATTTTGATTACAGTCGTAGGCGCGGTATAATGAGCGCTTTATTGTTGGTTTAATTTATAACGTTACGAAACTAAATTAATTATTTAACCGGCATATATGCAATCTCATGTGAAATTTACTATGCCCTTAAAACTATCAAGTGGGAAGAAATATGGACCACGATTTAGGTTAACGCATTATTTATAACAAAAATTGCACTCAAGTGCTTTTTAGACAACAAAAATTAATTTAATATTAATAATAAAAAATCAAAACAAATGTCTAATTACCATAACGCAAGCAATATTTATTTAATTTGAGATCAGATGGCAGTGCGTAAAATAGTCCCAAGATGTTATATAAATAATATTTAATGTCATATGCTATGTTATATTCCTGTGATTACTAATGCATAGCATACATTAGTCACTAAATAGGTATGAATAGGGAAAGTAAACAGTAAAGTCGTACAGTATCAATGAAATTACAAATGTCACTAGCCTGGCCTATATATAACCGTCAACAACAATGCACCTCATTTGAATATTCCTATTGCTGAAGTTCATTATCCTCTGGTTGTCGTCTACGGTTCAATTTCACCAAGAATTCACCAAACTCACTCACCATCATCAGACTTTGTCTTTCCACTGTTGGACCCAGATCTTTCAAATTAACCCTGACCCATACTAACAGGCTAGGCAAAGGAGAGATTGAAGAAACTAGGCAATAAACTCTATGCTAGAGCTATGGTAGAGTATGGTAGAGCGTATCATAGTTTTATCGACTCTTTGTGTATTTAAAATACGCAAATTTATGTTCTTCGGAGGCCGACGTGAACCTTGGTATATCGTTATAAATTAACTCGATCTTATACCGGATGTATCGATAGCACCCAATTTGAATATTAATCACGCGTTAATCTGTATAATAGTGGTACGGAACCACTATTGTGTTCTTCCACACCACGACGGATACCTATAATTAACGAGAAATTGTGTCAAGTAAAATAAAACAACGCAGTTTCAAAATATTATCCCGTCATAAACTTTGAATAATGTCATTTTAGAAACAAATAAAACATAAATATTTTTATTATCATTTTAATACTAAACACCGTAAAAATTGAAACGGTATGGACGAAACATTTTTTTTTGTAGGCTCTCTTCGAAAACTGAAGGGTGAAATATTTTCCCCTGTAAACTTATCAAATGTCTACAATACGTCGTCAATTTCTTGAGGAAGGCTACAGATTGTATAATATCACGCTATGCCCAATAGAAGTGGAGCAGCAACGAAAAATGTTCAAAAACTGGATTTTTTTGAGAGCTTTCCTTGCGTGCTCTGTGTAAACGGTGAAAGTTACGCAAAAATCATGTATTACAAAATTGTTCCCATTTAAAAATTCAAAAAAAGAGTACGCGGCAGAATATAGCTAGCTTTGACTCACTATAACCTTTTGGAGCGAAGTTCCTTATCGCGCGTTGCGAAGGAGGCTAGACGGGAAAAAATCAGACGAATAATTCAGACGGAAGTTCTCCGACATACTAGTGTTGCCAGTTAAAAGAAATAAAATTTTATTGCAATTCCTTCACTAATTAATCGAAAGGAACTTGTGTTTTTTATTATAATAATGTATACGGCAGAGCAACGTTTACCGGGTCAGCACTAGCTGATATAACTATCACTACATAGTATAAAATAAAGTCGCTTTCTCTGTCTCTATATCCCGTTGCATGCTTAAATCTTTAAAACCACGCAACGGATGTTGATGCGGTTTTTTAAATAGATAGAATGATTCAAGACGAAGGTTTGTATATATAATAACACCCATTATTAAATATAGTAATATAGCGAGGATTTAACGCGCGCGAAGCCGTGGGCAAAAGTATTTTATAAATCTAAAGATACATTTTCTTTCCAGCCGGAGTCCCTAGCGGCCCGCCGGTGGTGCGTTGCCAGCTGCGGAAGCACAAGCCGAACAGAAAACCCAGGACGCCGTTCACCACGCAGCAGCTGCTCGCTCTGGAGAAGAAGTTCAGGGACAAACAGTACCTGAGCATCGCGGAGAGAGCGGAGTTCTCATCGTCGCTGCGACTTACGGAAACACAGGTAGGCAATCTACTCGTACATACATAGGTATACTAATTTTCTAACTTTCGCAAGCCGCTTCGCGCGCGTATTACAGTATTTCACAAATGACAGTATTTCTCTACTGTATAATGAGTGTTAATACATACAAACTTTCCTCTCGAATTCCTCTATCGATTAAAAAAAACCACATCAAAATCCGTTGCGTAATTTGAAAGATCTACGCACACATAGGGACAGGAAGAAAAAGCGAATTTGTTTTATACTTTGTAAAGATAAAGTGACGAATTCTGCTATCGCAAACCGCGTTAAAAACATAATTCTAAAAGGGAATTCTATTAATACATATATTAAAATACAATTGTCACCATTAATTTGTCAGCAATGCACCGTTAACTGAGTAACACGTAATGTAATCTAATTATAACGTTTTCGATTTCCGGATATAAATATGTATTTGTGTAATTGTTGAACAACGCCGTAGGTCCAGTACGTTATCTATCCGTAGTTTACGTTTCATAGATAAGCTTTCTCTAATGGCCGTGTAACCGGTGACATAAGAACGCACCTTTTGCGGGTAGTTACAAATTATAAAATGTACAGTTTTATTTAAAGTATTCGTGGATAACGATGTGAACTCTTTCATATTTCGCGGTCGAGTCCACTTCCAATCATAATAAGTAAACAAAGCCGCAACTTAATTCGGCCCCGCAGATGCGCCAATTAAAATATATTTGAATTGATTATTTATGTACATTATAAAGATAATATTGATATATTTTTAATTATGCAATCAATTACCTTATCTAATTTCTATTTTATGTAAATCGAAGTCAATAAAAATTAGCCAATTCTCTTTTTATATTTAGGTATATATTGTTTTCGCACATCGCAAGCTTACTAACCTAGTGCTTAAAATATGCTATAATTATAATAATTTTCATACTGTACCGTCTACCAATTAGGTCAATGTGAAATAATGCAAAGGGCCTCCAGCATAATTACTAATATTTTCCATTGCCATATCGATTCAATTGCGATGTAATTCAAGTTAACTTTATCAGTGTGAATACAGGACTTGCCCGATTTGAACATCACACCAGTGTCATTGCATCTTAAGAGTGTTAGTACAGTACCGGTGAACCATTGTTTTTAATTCCAGGTCAAAATATGGTTTCAAAATCGTCGGGCCAAAGCGAAACGACTTCAAGAAGCTGAAATTGAAAAACTGCGTTTATCTGCCAGACCACTTCTACCCCCTTCTTTCGCATTGTTCGGAGGAGGGGGGGCCCCACCGCTGTTCGCCGCGATGGCCGCCGCCTCGAGACCTCAACTGTCCTTCCTCGGAGGACCTCCAACCCACCAACACGCCATCAACATGAACATATTGAACTCGCTGCAACCTCATTGACGTCAAACCGCGGCAACTCGCCATCAATCGGATCTGCCGCCATCTTTGTAAATTTCAAACTTTGAAATTGGAATGTTGACAGACGTTCGTACAATTACATGACACGTGTCAAACAATTTAAAATTTGCAGTGTTTTACGTGAAGTGATAATCATGTAGTTTATATTATACATACATAATGTAAAGACGATAAGGTTAAATATTCAAATGGACTGCTGTAAAGATTTTGTATAAGATAGTATTAAATCTAAGTAACTTATGTTTAGTAGAGGGATACAAAACTTTATAACGTTGTTTTAAAGCAATATCGATTTTTGACTTTAGTAAGTAATCCGTTTTAAGCATTTGATGTTAGTATAAAGCTGCTAACCACGAAATTACGAATATACCCAACCTTAAGTAAAAATGTTTTACCTATTATCGTTTTTCCTACACAATAGGTACATGGTATACCTAGCAACCATCACTTGGCGCTAATGAGTGTATATATAGTGAATTTAATTTAGCAGCTTTATGTTATAGCATGTCTCGTGTAAATAAAATTTGATGTAATGAAGATACATATTCATGTAGTAAACTTAATGTATTAACTTAATTACCTATTTATTTTCCTCTTGTATATTATTAATATATTTTTATGCTGCAAATGACTTAATAGATGTCTGAACATAAATATAATAATTTTTCTCTGCATAATATTTACGAGTTTCATAAATTACTCTTAAGCTAAATCGAGGTTATTATGGTTTTATGTGTGATGAGTAAATAACTATAATTATGATTTACATGATTATTCATATATCTTTTTAACAAACAAATTAATTATGTTTTTCGAAGTTAACAAATACCCATATAATGTATCACCCAATTCTGTACACGAACATTAAATTGCACTTCCAAACTGAATTCAAATCTTATTCCAATTAACATAATATTCAACATAAATCGCGAATGTTGCGTTGAAACTTTCTTCTCAAAGGCATAGAAATAGTTCGCGTATATCAACGAACCAATCACTAGCCTGCATTCAGCAGCGCCATCTGCCCCGACCAATCAGGGTAAAGATACACGTCGTGCGTCTGTCAAACCTACAATGTCACACTCAATCCTGATGTAGAAAAGTCTCTCTCTCATTATATGAATGTTTAATTTCTTTCATTAATGTATAAAAATACAGTAAGATATCGTTCATTTTATACAATGTATAATTAGAAAATAGTCCGATACAATACTAACGATTGCTTATAATTTATAAAAAATATTATTTATCTATAGTACCTACCGAAGGAAAGCTTAAAATCCGAATCTTTATTATATTATTCAATCTTAAGTCGATAATTTACGTGTTGTAAATAATTCTGGACTAACTAATTTATTGTGTATGTAAGGTTTTAGTTGGCATGCATACAATATTAGATTTTATAGTTACATACGATATTTTAACAATTAAATAATGATTGTACAATTTTTACATTGAGGTAATGTTGCCGCAATATTTTATCTCGCTCTTATTGCACTTAAGTGACAGAGATGAATGTACATTTATTTAGATATATAATATTAACTCAATGTAAAGTTCTGCGGTGATACTTTCGGCCATCGGGGATGTTGAGGTACTTGTTTCACTATTATCGATAGGCGACAATACATTTTGACGAATAAAGTAACACTAAGAGCTGTGCAATAGACGTTTGTACAACAAGGTATTCAAACACAACAGTTCAAACCACTTTTGCGTGCCTCAAGCGAATCAGTAGCTCGTCGCCTATCGTTAATGGTGGGATCAGGAGTTAAATAAGTAAAAGCTGTTTATGTGAATTAAGTCATCCAGCATTTTGTTTTACTATGCTCTTTAATAAAACGAAGTTATATCTTACATTGGTATTTATTACTGACGCAGCCTCAAAATACTATTGCTCTATCTGTACTTTACCGAACGATAGGTACCTACGCCTAGAGACAATACTATGCCTAAGTCACTAAATATACCTATCACCAAACATAAAACAAATATAACTGTAACAAATATAAATAAGTCACTAAATATAACTATCACCGAATTTAAAATCGTTTTATAATTTAACGCGTGTAAAATGATTATATATGATTTGTACCTAGTTTGTGCTCACGATTTCATTCGCAGCTTTACAAAAATAACGTATTGTTTAATTAAACTAGCTATTTTACTCGTTAGGCAATAAGATCATACGTAAATTCAACAATTTTAATTATCACCCAGGAACACTAAATAGTTCTCGCATAAGAAGTACTAAATAAGTACCCTTATACTACTAAATAAGTAGTACTACTAGTACTAAATAAGTACCCTTATAAACCATTCTATCTGAAAGTGAAAGTCCCATCGAAATCGATTAAGTCGTTCTGAAGATTATTTCAAACAAACAGAACGAAGAATGTTCTAAATAGTGGTTCATTGGTTACTGGTAATTCTTCTACATGATAAACACGTAGAACTTAATACGCAGTTATTCAATCACAGACGCACATTGCAATTTTATTTCTCTATATAGATAAAGAAGTGGCTAGTCGTGCGGTTATGCGCAAGATTAGTTCTCTAATGCGCTAA
The DNA here is from genome assembly GCA_018244895.1 of Myscelus amystis hages. Classification (NCBI taxonomy): domain Eukaryota; kingdom Metazoa; phylum Arthropoda; class Insecta; order Lepidoptera; family Hesperiidae; genus Myscelus; species Myscelus amystis. The sequence goes on along the minus strand of DWQT01000240.1, from coordinate 11,221 downwards.
TGTTATGTAAACTGATCGCCGAGATACGTCACGGAATTGACAAGATATGTGCGAGTATCGAGACAGTTGAAAATAAATCTCCAAATATTCACGCAGGGTGGATAAATAAAAATAACTGAGATAACAATCTATATGAATAATGATATTGATGTTATCGATGCAAACAGTTGCTCAGTATATAAATATTGGAACTCCATCATTAGCACACCGAAAATATTAACGACGTGCTAAGTTGGAACTGTTCTATAAATATTCATAACTATTCGTTTCAAACCTACATCAAACGTGTCCATCTTCCGCCGTCCGCTGTACTGACCCCAGCCGCCGCCCGCTACAATTAATGTGACAGAATTTTAATTAATATGACGATTGATTAGGGTTTTTTTTATTTTACAAATGGAAAACATGCATTGATATAAAGACCAGATCATTCAGCTCTTGGGGAGGCTCTATTTCAGTGTCGATAGAGTTAAGTGTGTTTTCAATAACACTGATTTTTTATTTGGTGCATTTATTTTTCTTTAAACAGGTTACTTGTAACACAAAGCGTACAGGTTGGTCACATTTTTAACTATTAGGTAACAGCACAGACATGCTTGATCTTTAATTTAAGCATTCGCAGGAACCCTTGCGGAGGCCTTACGATGCCCCAGGCCTCCGCGAAACACGGTAATTTGCAACATGTATACAAGCTATGGTAAAAAGAATAAATCTGCTACGATATTAATTCGTTTTTGTATTATAAATGTAAATTATTTTTTTAATTTATTAAAGGACACACTAAATAGTTTCTGCAACGATATATAGTACACATAGACGAAGTACAATAAAATATACATTATTATGGCTAGCAAACCCTCTCATTATGAGAGGAGACCTCAAATAACATTGGGAAAAAATGTGACTAATTTGAAAATAGAACTACACGAAACTCAATAAATAAAAAATCTCATATCCCGAACGGTCAATAAGTAACAACTTAGTTATTTTTATTAAAAATAGTCATTAATTTATCTATTAGTTGCAAGTATTCGAGTCGTTTACCAAATAGACAAATGAAAGTAACTAAAACAAACAGTCCATTTTATATGGCAGTGATCCGTAATTAAAACCAATTGGACCAAACTTAATTAGTCAGATAATTATATTAATTACTTATGAAGCCTAACGCGAGATACTGTGGCTGTCCCGTATATATGTATGTATATAAAAAAATAATTAAACTTTCTGCGTTCATTATCCATATAAAATTTACTATGTTTTTCAAATTCTAATACAAAACGAATTGAAATGATTCATTTCATAACTATTGTCATATAAGATGAGGCAAAATAGTACTAGTTACAGACAATGTTAATTGCCAGGTTCGCCATGCCCTATTAGCTTTCTGTAATACAAAAAATTATTTTATTTATTTATTACAAAATCCATCGCTTATTCACTTATGCACAAAACTCATAATTATGAAAAAAATAAAATAAAACTGTAAATTAAAATACAATGAATCCAAAATGTGAAAACTAAATTGATTAAATGTCAATAAAATCTCAAGTGAAGATGGGTGAATAAGCGATGGCTGTTTCATAAATATTATCTATAGATCTCTGAGTTACGATGCAGTGTCCGCTTACCTACAGGTGGGGCACTGGTTGTCACTTCCAATTACGCGCTGGGAAATATTCAAAAGCAATCTGCTGATTTGAAACACATTTCGATTTTAAAACACGGCTGCTCGCTAACAGTAGCCTTGCCTTATCAACAGCCAATTATGGTAGATAACATTTACATACGCGATAGATAAAAATGGAGGAAAAATTCAATCACACTTCGTAAAGGTGAAAGCGGTATTGATATATAGGGTGTTTGATTATACACGGGAAACAAAACCCTATTATAGTTGCAGGCCATGAGTGTTTACACAGTTTAATCTACTTGTTGCAATAGTTAGACTGCCGAATATTATAAATATGCAAAAAAATTACAATATACTTATTTATTGTAAAGGCATTCTAAATAACGCAGGACATTCAAATTAACCCTTCTTAATGTTTATTAGTAATGCCGTCCTAGTAAACTCCGATCTTAATCTAATTCCAGAAAACTTAATTGTTCATTAACCTACCTGACCCCCGCATTAATAATGGAACCGCCTGTATAAATAGCCGTTTCTCTAAATCATTAATCTATTAGTGTTTTGTATGTGTCGACCTGGTGTCGCCAATCAAATTTTCATAATTTCAACATTAAAGTAAATAAGTCAGTTTAGAATTGAGTTATAATACCCTACCACTACAGTCGCCAGTTTAGTGGCAACAAATTATATAGTTTGTTACACACCTCGCTTAATTGACACCGTTACAATCAGTTTTATTGATAAAAGAAACTGCTGGCGACCGCTGAACCAAATGCGTATTTAATTCTACATGTATGCATACTAAAATCGAACTTTGTACAAAATTAGGCAATCAAGAAACATTAATACACCATTTACTAAAAACCATTTCGAGTTAATGGCTGCTATGGATATAAAAAAAGCATGAAATAAAAATAGTTTTACGCAGCTACCAACATAAAACCTTAAACCATGATTACTCGAAATGCATAGTATTTTTTACGACCGCTAAATGAGTAATTAGTTCAATAGACTTAAATATTATGATTCAATTTAAAATTTACATATGTGTATAAATTAGAAACGTGGTAGTGCAACATATGTTTAGTGTATGTGTGTTTAACAATTTTCGTGAATACTTTCACGGGCTCAGCAGTGCGTCAGCCAAGTCAGATACTTTTAATATCTTAGTTACCACTTCTTTTTCAGCTTACATAGTACATCACCTGTTGCTAAGTGACAAATTTCTTACTTTCTTTTCTACTTACCTATAACAAATCAGTATTATAAATGAAACTTTAGGAAGAGGACCTAGGAGTACGTAGTAAAACAGAGCTAAATCAATAACAATTATTAGCTTCTTAAGATCCGACCATTAGTAAACATTTGTAAGACCTCTTAAATAAGACAAAATGTAATAGTTTCACAAGTAAAAATGCGCTTAAAATAACCTTTTAAGCAGCTTTGCTTTATGTTGCTAATAGCCAATAATGAGACAAGATCGATAATAAGGCAGCCATTAACTTAATCACTCATCATAGAAACACTGCTGCTACAGAAGTAGGGCGATAAAGCACTTTAGGAAATAAATTTGATCATTTATTTTTAACAGCTTGAATAGCTTGTATTTTACATGAAATCAAAATGATCGATAAAATCATCACATGACACTGTGACCCAGTTAGCCTCAGAGTATAAGTTGATGGTACTCGAAACACAATCATTAACTTCCAACTTTATTGCTCCGAGTCAGACGGCGCAGCGGGATCGCGTTATTATTGTTTCTTGATTGGGTTTTACAACTGCATTAAAATGTAATATGATTGAGAATTACAAAAACAAATTAGTGTCGCTGATAGAGAAATCAAAGCAGGTGCAAATAACACAAGACAGATGTCAGACGCTGGGAAGAGAACGAAATGATATTTTGCATTGTTCTGTGTATCTACTTTTTATTTACGGTCCTGTTAATGTCAGTTTTTCGAATCTACCCCGTCGATGAGAGATATATGCAACTTGTCCATCGCGCATTGCTTCATACGAGTATGTTGAATGACACGTTTGTTGCGAATCTGTAAATCTAAGAAGGGTCGAAGACATAGGCCATGCTCGCCAAAGGTGAGCCGTATTAAAGAACTTTGTAGAGATCTCAAAATAACGTAGCGTAGTGAGATAACCTATAACAATGCCCTTCTTCACTATTACAGCTAATGATATTAATTAACAGTTCAACATGTCTAATTAACTCGGCCTGTAATGTTACTTTAGTTTTGTGAAGATTAAATAAATGAATATTAATTAAAAGTGACCAAACTATTGTAAAGTCGAATTAGTAAAATGTTCAATTAGCAGAATATCAAATTAGCAGGATGTCAGAATTGCTATTATTTAAAATTCTTGCTATAAGTATTATTCGATTTTAAGTTAAAAGCATCAAGGTCAGAACAACGTTCCTTAAAGTTGGTAGATACGAGGTGTCTTACGAAATCTATTTATTTCGTAATCGTTGACAGCTATCGATAAATTAAATATTTTATATTATCCACGCAATAAAGTTTCAGTTTGTTACATAAATTGGTTTTATATCGATCGATGCGTCGATAATGTTGATAAGAGATGTTTCTTGAGCGAAAGTCCACATACTTATGTTAATACTAAATACCTCTGCAACAGATGTAATCGTAATTAACTTCGGACTCAATATTTTGCTGATAGATTATATATAGTGCTCACATAAACAACAATGAAGCGTTAATTTACGATTTTTTCAATTAATAACAGATGTTTATACGGATTAATTGGTTAGTATTCATTAGTAAGAGGTATACAAGAATATTACTGTTAGTAATATTAGACCAATTTACATTGTTTCACTCGAGGAATAAGATGATCCACACTTTTCCAACAGAAACACAGATTGCCGTAATAACAATTGCTTCAAGATAGAAACAGATGTGGCTGTGGTACTTCTACATCCAAGTAAATCGCAATGATCATGGATTCGATTACGATTTCAATTTCGATTACGATTTGCAACCGTATTTATTCAGTGTATGAGTGTAAAATTAACTGTATAGATAAGTATTTACCGTATCATGCTTGTAGTGATTACAAAATTTGTTGATATTGTTATTATTATGATTTATTTGCAGTGCAATTAAACATTAGTGAATAAACAAATGATTATTTCCATCGATCGTCATGGAGATTGACGAAACAGAACAGCTAATTTCCTGGACGATCCAAGTAATAATCCGTCATTTGTTACGAACCGAACGTGGACTTGCATGAAGTCATCCAGCCTGCCAACCACCCGCACTGGGACTGACGCGCAGGCTTGAAGGTGGTAGAACCCTCTGTGATTCGACTCCGGCGGCACCACCGCAACACCTATTTCTGCCTCACAACAGCAGTGTTAAGCGCTTCTGTGTTCTGGTTTGAAGGGTGTGGTAAGGGAGACATACTTTTTCGAAGCATTCCAGCTTAGTCCTCAGGGGTAGCGGCGCATCTGTGGTCGACCTGAGATAGGAATCTAATCTTATCCGGGGTCGATTACAAACGTCCATGGGCATCAGTAGCCACTTACCATCGGGTGGACTGCATGCTCGTGTTCTACTTCCATAGTATAAAAAAAGGCCTCCACTCCGTTTACACACAGGCCTCCTCGCCACTAATTGGTACCGAACAAAAACCGCAACGCGCCCTCATCGACCGATGTTAATCCATTTTAATGCACAGATTCGTATGCCGCGGCGTTTTGAACGCGCCCTCGGCTCGCATTAATTACTCATTTACTTATTTATTTACCAAAATGGCCGTTTTATTACTATTCGCGGCTGGTAATTTATTGTAATTGGTCGGTTCACTCGTAATGACGTCGGGTACTCGTCGGATACTTTCCGTCCTTTTTCTGAGCGACACCAACTTTTTCTCGGCTCATGTTCGCATAGTTACGTTTTATAGAATGAATTGCTGAAGTACACCGGTCGCGCTGAACTGTTTATGGCTCCGGTATGCGAAATTCCTCGGTCGGTAAATAAAAACTTTATTGCATGTAACAGTTAGCGCGGACTCGTTACCTACAACATTTGCGTGTGTACCGCCGAGTAGGGCGTGGCGACAGTTGCAATTACGTATCATGATGGCGTCTATTTTTATTGGCCTGATAAACATGAGAACAGAAAGACATAAACCTGACAAATACCTACCTGTTTGTACGAACTAAATTTATTTAATACTGGCGGAGCCCGCGACTTCGTTCGCGTTTGAATTATTTTTTAAAGTTGATAAAATTTTAAAATAAAAGCATCCTAAGCTACTCCTTATCATATCAGCTATCTGCCAGTGAAAGTCCCGTCAAAATCGGTCCAGTCGTTCCAGAGTATAGCCGGTACAAATAGACAGACAGACAAAAATTGTAAAAAATGTTATTTTGGTATATATACCGTGTTTACATATATATGCATTTAGTAAAAAGCGGTTATTTTAATATTACAAACAGACACTCTAATTTAATTTATTAGTATAGATAATAACATAGGTATACTGTATTAGTACCTACCTAGGAAATATCATACCTATAATCCAATTCAAATCCTATTAACGGCTTTAAGAGTGATAATTTGTCAAAATTCCTTCCCCAAAAATCTTTAAGTCAAATGTCAGAATGGTCAAGTAGGTACCTATTTACTGTACGTTGCTCTCCGTGTGAGTCAGTCGAATGATTGCTTCACTACCTCCAAACTAAGTACTAACAAAATTACGGAAAGGCTCAAAATATAGTCATTATTGGTACCTTCCAGAAGCCAAGTGCCAACAATTGAAGTCAGAACTACAAATATCATTGCAGCGGCGACGCAGCTTGGGCGTTTTTACCGCGAAAACTAATCAAGAATATGGGTCCGTTTAATTAAACTCTTCGAGAGGTGTGGTGGCACAATTACAGAGTGCCTATAAGCACCCCATAACTAATCCACAGACGCCCGCGCTCACCGTCCCATGATTCATTTGTCAAGAACGATTGGTATGGAGATGAAAAAGATACCAGTGCAATGATTGCGCGGAATAAGTTGTCTGAATTCGCTTGGAAATGTGTACCCTTCAACGTGGGTAGTTCCACAGAGCATAGATATAGAACGCGTTTGGTGGAGAAATGGAAACGAAAAATATTCGATGAAGCATGAACTTTAGTGTAGTACAAATCATAATACATATTAATTTATTTCGTTCGTCGGACAACGAGAAACAAAAAAAATAGTTTTTGCTGTTACTTTTTGTTAGACTTACTTTTAACATTTATTTTACTGATTGAAAAATTATAGATTTATGTTGAGTAGTTGGTTATACATCAATGCCCTAGATGTTTATAAAAAGATGTTGCCCTCCACTAAATTAAAGAAAAAAAATGCAATCAAATCGTTTTTCCAATGAAATGTATTAAACACATTTTTATTATTCAACATTTTCGAATACCAAAGTCGTCTGCCAAAGGGTACTAAAATTCGATCAGCTGGACGCGCCTCGATGTAATATTTAACTGAGGCGGACACCGGCCTGAGGCTACTTTCGACAGCCAAGACAAAATATGAAAGATTATCTGTCGGGAGCTACATGCAGCCAGCCTTGATGGTTTAATTAGCCCACAGGCACGGCACTTAGCCGGACGGCCAATTGGAGCCTGCGCCAACTGCCAGTAGGGTTGGCAAAGCTAACATTTCACACACGAGATGGTTAGATCATAATTTACAATCATTTCTGTATCATTGAAACTATGAAAGAAAAATTAGTTAGCAAAACGTAGGCGACCCCTTCACCTTATATATATATAAACGTACCTAATATTTACATTATGTATTCTAAGTAAGCTATAATTATAATTATTCATATAGTTATTACAAGGTATAATATAAACTTTTAACATATTCCATTTAAATTCTTTCCCTTGATTAACAAGTCAGTGTGAATAAGTAAATATTTTATTCACAACAGTTTTAGGCCAAGTTTTGTACAATAACTAATACAGTGAATTAAATATAAACACATAATGTTGCAAACCCTACATGGAGATTGGTTAGTTACCGCTAAGAGGCCATGAAAATTGTTTTACGCCTTTCCAGTGTCGGCGAATCTCTTCATTTGGATTGCTAAATTGAAACCTAAGTGTGCGTCTCGATTGCGCGCGAAATATCACCAACGTGAAGCGATTTCAAAAGAGAATCTGTTAAATCCAGCTTAAACTATTTCTCATGTACTATTCTTAATTAAAGTTCTTATTTTAAAGATCAGCAATCCCGTAGTTCTGAGGAAAATTGACTGTTTGTTAAGACACCAACAAAAGGGTACTCAAATATAAAGTCAAAAGTAAGGTTCGCGAGAGGCATTCCCCATGTATACCATACCTATAGTATGTTACACCCATTACTAAAAATGAAGTAATTGTTAAAACTATTTGTTAGATACTTAACTGAAGAAATATAAAATACTTGTCCTGTCCAATTAAACAATTAATCGTCTTATTAATAACTAACTCTGATTGAGTTAACTACATTAATTGCTCCATTCTAAAGGTCACTTCGAGATCATTTGCAAATATCTATGCACGCCGCAGCGTTTACTAATTGCTATTGCTTACTGTAATCACGTAAAATCAAGCATAGTCTGTTTTTTAAATCTTCAGTTCTGTTTGCAATTCATTAACCATCCTCAACTGCTTATAGTTTTGCTTAAAACAAGTGTTGTTTGAGTCGGCGTATCTATACTAATAATATAAAGCTGAAGAGTTTGTTTGATTGTTTGAGCGCGCTAATCTCAGGAAATATTGGTCCGATTTGAAAAATTCTTTCAGTGTTACATAGCTCATTTAACGAGGAAGGCTATAGGCTATATATCATCACGCTAAGATGAATAGGAGAGGAGCAGCAATAAAAAATATTGCGACAACGGCAAAAACATTTATATGACAAAGCAACGTTTCCGGGGACAGCAAGTACCGAATATTTTGGAACGTCATAAAAATCACAAATCAGCATAAGCAATGCCATCGATACTGTTAAGTTGCACCGTCAATTGTTTATATTTACATTTCAATACCATAGACAACTGTCCGTCCAAAATATCATAATATAACAAATGCTAGGTGTCTTCAAAGTTAGTGTTCGCTAGGTTTTGGTATATTAACGCAACTTATTAAGTTTCATCACACCGCAACTGTTCGCCTCGAAATTTTTCAAAAATCCTTATCTTTACCAGTAGTCACAAACAAAAGTAAGTTAATAAAACTTTTTTTTAAACAAACAATAATATCTACGAGAGCGTGAGGTATAATAAAAAAAAAAACTCACAAATAGATCGTGGAACGCAAACAATTGTAGAAGTTATGAAGGTTCCAAAGTTATGAATGTATAGTAGCTCTGAGCTGGGAAGTGGCAGTGAGATATTGAAATACCTCCGACTCTTGTACAAAAGGCATATTTGCATGCGCAATGTGCTTTCGACTCTACCTAGTTTCACGCGATGTGCCCATGAAGAGAATTTATTAGTTCCAAATTTTCCAAGAGTATAGTGTTTTTGCAGATTATATATTAAAAAACACGAACCGAGTGGAAAGAGTCAAACACATTTTAATTCGCGTAAAAATACACGACGAAGACTTATTTTCAAAATATTATCCATAACACTGTAATGAAAATTTAAAACTTGTGAATTAAAAAAAATACGTTCTTAACCGCATTATTTCTAAAAAAAGAAACAAAATTCTACTCTTTTAAAACTAAATAACAATAAAAAAGATTAAAAGCAAAAATCCTATAATTACTAGAGTACCAAAAAACAAGGTCCTATTTGTAAAAAAAAACACACCCGGAAAAAAAAAAACTCACTATTGTAAAGCGAATTAAAAAACCGTAAAGAAATGTTTAGCCGACCAAGATTTTCCTCTCCAACGGCGACGGAGCAAACAATGCGTTACAATTACGCGAACTTGTGCTTCAAGTTGCCTCAACTACATATACATAATATATATAATCAATTGAGATCAAACAGACCCGCATCGAGTAGTGGGTTAGCGCGGTTCAAGTCCAGACCTCAATATGTTAATGCGCTCGTCTGCCGGGCAGCAGGTGAGCGGGGTCGTTGACACGCACAGGTGCACGCCCACAATGTCGCGGGACCCGGGACAATTCGCACGCATCACGCAAACTTTCAAGGACCGCTGCCTCAAACTGACACTCGTCTCTCGGAGTTCATTTGTTTCCCCACACGTGGGAGAGTCCGTTCTAATTGTCTTAACGGAATAGGTATACAAAGCTTTTATCGTTGATACGATATTACCACTTGCCGGGAGTGACACACGCGGATAGTTTAGTGCAATGTCTGAGTACGCCGATCGGCGGGTTTATAGACTTCCCTCGACATTTTTGTCGATGTAACGGAATGGACCGGTTAAAAAATATGTACCGAGTGTTCATTCTGGTTGAGGACGATCAAAGGGGGAATATAATGCATGTGAATAGAACAGCCAACTGGCTCGGAGCCGCCCCGGCAGGTGCTCGGCGCACAAAGACGGCGTACCTACGAGAACCTTCTCGCGCAAAAAATCGTAAAAAAAAAATAACGCTCCAAATGTCACTACCAGCTGTCTCACCTGCGGACCTATACTTAATGTCACTGTTCGTCTCCGTTTTCATTTTAAATGTAAGTAAAGTTATGCATTTAATATCCAATTTTTTAATAATAAAAAAAAATTGAATACAAAATATTTACAAACTTTGTTGACACTCCACGAAGTATAAGTGACGTTTAGAATACTAATGCGGGGACGGAACAGGACACGAGAGTTCCTCCTATAGACGACACGTAAAGTACTAAAGTAAACATCCTGAGCAGCCGAAACCAATAATTGGGGTAAATAAAAAAACCGTACAATATGTAAAGGAGGGTTAATGACTCACCGTTTCAACCGGAGCGTTCGGAGGGAGACTGTTCAGACCTAGAACAAGAAAAAAATGTACCAATTAGATTCCAAATTTTCACTTGACAGGTTTTTACTTAATAAGTACCACTTAATAAGCAGTACACTTACATTGTAAGAGCTAAGAATAGCGGAATGGAGAGCCAGCGCGATTGGTGTCATGTTGGTATTGATTGTAAGACTGAAGGCGTCCTCGGTGCGAGGAGAGCGCGAGTCGACTGGCTTTGGTCGGGCTCCGCACGGGTCTTAGTAGGCCCGCGCCAGACTCCGCGGCGCCGCCGCTGCACATGCGCACCACTCGCGACCCCCTCGACAACACCCCTGCCTCTCACTGTGCCCCGGAAACGGCGACTTAACGACTCACACCGCAAGACGACACCCCGTTCGGTGTCTTACACGAACGCACACATACGATTCCGACTGCCTCGTGTACCACCGATAGAGGAGACTTTCAATTTTCAAGTGAGCTCAGTTTTCCTGACACCTGTCACAACTTATCCTATTAATACCATAAATGCGAAAGTTTGTAAGTATGGATTTTGTTACTCTTTACGCAAATACCAATGAACCGATTACGATGAAATTTGGTATGTAGGTAGCTGAAGACCCAGAATAACACATAGGCTACTTTTTATCCCGGA